>WTXI01000083.1:0-145078 GCA_022376515.1 Lactifluus volemus | reverse complement strand
AGTCGCGAAGTTTTTTGCCAAAGTCACGAAATTTTGGCTAAGTCGTTCCGGTGCACCTGCATCGGTTGTTTACTCTTGTTGCTTGATGTTGATTTTCGTTTGCCTCATCATTTTCGGCCTCTCGTTGTCTGCGCCTATCCTCCCTCTGTCCCCTCTGTCGCTGACTCCATGTCACGGCCTCTGCTGTCGCCACCACCGCTCGCCGTCTTGCCCCGTCACGTCTCAGCGTCCCTGCATTCTTGCCACCGCTTCTTTTTTTTTGACTTCCCCCGCCCCAACGCGTCCCACTGTTGCCCACCTCCGCCCCTCTCCTCCTCTGCCTCTGCCTCTGCTGCGTCCTACTGTCTTCCTCACTCTTTGGATCCTATGTGCTACGACCGTGCTATGCCAAATACCTTCCCAACGGCCTCCTGCGCCTGCGCCTGCGCCACCTCTACCGCTTTCGCCACGACCACATCGCGCGCCTCCTGGACCCACTGGCACTGCCAGGCGGTCCACGGCGTCATGCTGCCTGCGCTGACACCTTCTGCACCTCCCGGTATGTTGTCACGCTGTCTGCCCCAACCCAAAGTGTTCTGACTTTCTTTTTTTTCTTCTTCCGCCTCCGCTGCCTCCTCCTGCGTCGTCGCCTGCACCACCTCCTCCTGGGCCTACTGGGCCACTTCCGTCTCCGCTGCCTGCACCGCATTTGCCTCCATATCGCACGCCTCCTGGACCCACTGGCACTGCCGGGCGGTCCACGGTTCATGCTGCCTGCGCCGATGCTTCTGCACCTCCCCGGTATGTTGTCACGCTGTCTGCCCCAACCCAACCGTTCTGACTTTTTTTTTCGCCTCCGCCTCCGCCGCCTCCTCCTGCCCCACCGCCTGCCCACCTCCTGTGCCTCCTGGGCCACTTCCGTCTCCCCGCCGCTGCCTCCGCACCTGCGCTTTCCCGCGCCTCCCGCGTTTCCCGCGTTTCCCGCGTTTATCGCGCCTCCCGCGCCTCCCGTGCAGGCACCGCATATACTCACCTTCGCTATGCCACCCGGTGTCGCTGTCGTCGATGCGTTTAAAACTCCCTTTTTTTCTATCTTCTCTTTGTACGTCCCTAACTTTGACCCCTTTTTTCAGACCTTATCCGGCATGGCAAAAACCACGTTCATGTCTGTCAAGATGACCACCCCGCCTATCCATCTTCCGCTGCTCCCCCATCTGATGCTCAACCGGACCAACGGACTCAGCCGGAACGCCGCTAGCAGCAGGTACATGCTCAGCCGCAATCACAGCCAAAGCGCCAACAGCAACAGCAACCCATCAAGGCGCAGCCCCGCGTTTGGAGCGCCTCCCGCATTTGGAGCGCCCCCCACACCTCCCGTGCCTCCCGCGCCTCCCGTACCTCCGCGCCTCCCGCGTTTGGAGCACCTCCTGTGTTTAGAGTGCCTCCCATGCCTCCACCACTGGATTGTATTTAGTCCTAGTTACTAATGTTGTAGTGTTAATCTCAAATAAATTTTGCTTAAAATGTTCTTAAAGTGCTGAAAACTAAACATGCTTGAAATTCACTCAAATGTCAAAATTGACCTGATTTTAAGTAAATAAAAAAACAGAAAATAAGCGAAATTAAGCGAAAATAAGCGAAAATAAGTGAAAATAAGCAAATTCCTGGAGGCCGACTTGTCTTAAAATGACTTAAAGTGCTTAAAGTGCTTAAAGTACTTAGGAGTACTTAAAAAAACTTTTTAAGTAACTTTAAGTAGAAATAAGCTGCTTGGACATTTTGCTGATGTCTCTACACAACATAGAAACTTCATCCAAGAAAATATATTGAACACCTACTAATCTAGTTTTTATCTACAAGAGCTATACGTTGGATGACTGGTTGCCATCAGAGCTGATACTGAGTACAGAATGATAAGTAGAACCTCTCAATAAAGCAGTGGCACTTCTGGTTGGGGCCAATATAAGAAGGCGATACAACTCATTTCTTCGTGAAAAGAATTCTGAGATAGCACGAAGTACCTGTGATTTTCCAGTACCTGCTATTCCACGATGTACATCTTTAATTGTCCAAATTTGGGTCCACAGGAATGATTAACGACGATACGAAATACACGACCCTGTTCTGTATTCAATTTGAAGGATGTCTTTATTTCTTCAATCGTATGACAACCATTCTCTTGATTCGTACGCACGAGATAAATAAGATTTGTTAACAATATGCACTTCATTAGGTATAAACTGTAATTCACTACACAGGCCGTAGAGAAAGCATTTGAAGTTGCGGCATGTTTCATGAACAAACATTGATAACCTCAGCATGTTTTTCCGCAACAACCCTTTTCCACCCGCACTGTTCTGCTTAATTTCAGGAGGAGTGCGATTGCAATTTATAATGAAAGCCATTGAACCAGGGATATGTGCCATCCATCCAAGATCTCAAAGTGTCGACCTCATTTCAGATATGAGTATGCACCGACCCTGTTCCCGTTTACCCAATACATCTGACAGATTACCAAGGTCTTTTCCAAGCATATTATCATCACATATATTGGCTTTGGTAACCCCTGCTATATTTTCGTTCATATCTCATATTCCTTTAACATATTCTTCCTCCCATGAACTGACACCAAACTCTTCCTTACTTAATTGTGCATGGAAGTCATCTCTTGCATCAAGACACTCGTATCTTATGTTCATTTTTCATAATCTCTCTATGCCTGTCAGCGAACGAGTAAGTGCTAAACGCATTGTCCCACGATTGCTCCATGTTTTCAAATCTAATCCTGATCACCAAGGTTTAAACAATGTCATCATGGTACTACAATAAATTTCGTGGTTACCTTGATCATATCTAGGAGAGTTGGTCCAGCAAAGTTAGGAATTTTCTCTTTATCAACAAGACAACATCTAGTACCATGAGTATTCGTGAGTGGATGTTTGGGAAGGAATGGATACATCTTCGAACACTTAATCTCAACACCTATATCAGGGCATGAGGATTGACACTCATGATCAGGAGGACTGGAAGCTTCCATTCCTTCCGTTTTCATGGTATTGGGTACATGCCCTTTTTGGCAACTTTATTTGTTTGCATCTTGCAATCCAATCATACAAAGTCATATCACCAAGAGCCTCAGACCTGTATACATAGTCATCAACTACTGAAAGACTGATGATTTTGTCTTTGCATTTGAAGATTGCAACCTGTTCCCTTTGACAACTGAGATTTAACAGAATTAGTGTTCATGACTGATCCCAGTATATCTTCCACATTAGAACCCATAGACACAACTTCCATATTTTCACTGTGTCCAGATGATTCTTGTAACAACCAAGGCTTCCTAGTGGCGTTAATGAAAGATGTCCAATAAAATACACGAAACTTATGGCTTTTGTAATGGTCTGGATTCCCAACAGATACATACATATCATTGGACTACCCATTTCCATCTTTGCACTGAGTGAGTTCACTATCTTTGTCAACAACTTCCGAGCCTTTTCTATACTAGAATCACTACCATTTACTACATCAGGATTTCTTTCAAATATAGACCGTATCGTGTGTCAAATACACATATGTTTCAAAGGAGCCTTTGTCACATAATTTGTAACATACAACAGCACAGATTTATTGCAGTACCTGATCGGAGGCTGGTAACATCTGTATTACACCTAAAGAGATATGTGACTATATAAGAGACATGTTTAGCCATTGCTCTGACTTCTTTAGGAATATACTGCCGGTTACTGGGTCGATATCAGAACAAACATATGTAGAGTGTGGAAATCTCGCTTACACTTTCCATGAATGTTATCAAGACAGCCCTTGAATGCACGTCCCTTATTCTGAGAACCATCTTTATTCCTAGTACTCGAACATTTGTGTACATTTGATCTAAATAACAATGCATTCACCACTGAATGGAATCATGACCACCAAGAACGCAAATCAATGCATTTGTCACAATTACCACAATTAATGTTCAAGCAAAGCAGTGGTGGTGCTTCAGGCAATGTTTCAGTAGGATCGAGGTAATGTTTAATGTCAACGAGTGTCGCATTTCAGCATCCACCTCACTCATATTAGCAGATATGAAATCACCAGCATGTGCACCTTCTAGATATGCTATCAGCCGCTCTTTGAACTTGGACAATGGATCAAGAATTTGTTGACACATTTCATCAGGGGACAGAGTTCCACGTATCCATATAAGCATATGTAAATGTAGAGACAACCTGCCTTGTTGCTCTATGGTACCGTAGAAGGCAGACGCATTACCATAAAGACCATTTCTTTTCTTACCAAAGCCTAATATGTGTTCTATAAAACAAATTGACCATGAAATGAAAGAACCTAGCACATGTGACTGGATTATTTGCAATAGTGTTTTAAGGTCTGGTCTAGTCTGGTTTTTTGACCCCAAAGATGGGCAACTGGGACCGCAACTGTCTAGACCGACACCCAAATTGGCAGGACCACAACTGAACCGAATAGGACTGGTCCTTTTCAGTTCATTGCCTCCAAAAGACCAGTTAAGACCAGTTTTGACTGGTCTTACTGGTGTTTTTTTTAGCATAATTTGATTGCATAAACTAAATAAAACTAATTACATTCAACTGCTCGCAGCCATGTGTATGAGAATAATAAATAAAATGAGAAACAAAATAGGAAATGAAAATAAAAAGAAATGGCGGTCTCGCGTTTGTAGTGAGGGTGGGGGCCCTGCATTCTGGCACATCGTCGTTCCTGGCATTCGTCATCCCCTGCTTCTGTCATCATGTTCGCCATCTTGCCACCTGTTGTCATCATCCCTCCCATTCGTTGTACCCTTCGTCCTCCCCAGCGTTTGTTTAGCGTGGCCATTTGTTGTCATGGCCATACTCGTGGTTTGTCATCCTGGCTGTGGTGGTGGCCGACATTGCTGATGAGGAGGGTGAAGGACGTCAATGTGCAATGGACACTGAGGTGATGGTGGTGGAGGTAGAGGCAGAGGCAGAGGCAGGGAGGAGGCCGTGACACATGCCGGTCACAGGCGTCAGGCACTCAGGCGGTCGCAATGGCACTGCTAGTGTGATCCTGACGCCAAGGATGTCGACGTGGCACAGGTGTGATGGACATGGAGGTGGTGGTGGTGGTGGCAGAGGCAGAGGTAGCAGAGGAGGAGGAGAAGGCAGAGGAGGATGTCCCGATGCGAGAGACAACAGCTGGAGGAAATGCAGCACCCAAAAAAAGAGGGGAGCAACGTGCGTAAGAGCAAGTGGGGGGCCCTGATGGCATAGCGATGCCAATGCTGCAGGCATTGCCATGGGTGTATGCGAGAGAAAGAAAATAAGACAAGTCAGCCTGAGAATCATAAAAAAAAGAACGATCCTAGAACCGCACTTGATAACAGAGAAAGTGACCAACAGAGGGGGCAGCTGGCAATACTTTCGCAGTGAGGACGACGAGGCAGGACCCACTGTTGTCGTGGGGCTTGCTGGCCATTGCCGTGTAAGGACAGAGCCTGAAGGCTTGCAGCGGCATAAGCTTACTCTGGCAGCACATGACCAAAAGGTCCGTGTGCAGCCACAGGCTATTAAACCCTCACCAAATGAGTCTTTTTTCCCCGGGCATGTCCCATCATTTTTATAATGTTAGATAGAGTAAATATTAATAGTGTCTACATTAGTATATATTCTTTTAATGACTGTAATTTTGAGTACATCTACAATATTATATGTACTGTGAGAAGACTGGTTGCAACTGATTGCAACTGGTTTTTAAATGGTTTTTAAATATTGTCAAATGAGGGCAACCACAGCCAGAAGTCCAGTCTCTTCAGTTGGGTTGTGTTGGGTTGCCAGTCTTTTTGAGGTCCATAGGACTGGACCTGTAAACACTACATCTACATAAGTCGAACACACATAAACCGTCAGAATCCATTGGATAAACCATGTACAGTAGGCAATGATGCCCCATAACACAGACTAGTGTCGTGTAGACCCTCATATTTCTACAATGAGCAAACTAAACAAGTTGTTCTGATAAGAAACTACAGGCACAATTAAATCTGAAATGAACAGGGTATGGAACTAGTACTGCCTAAAATGTGGAAGGTCTCACTTGTAAATCAAAATAGTTTCAGGCATTGACTACATTATCATGTCAGAAACCATAAGCAATAATCGCCATGCAAACAGTCTATCCAATTCTTTGTCTTCTGTATCGCCCTCACTCTACACTTTAAATCACACTCATATAACTTGCCCAGCTGAGCCCTGATTCTCTCGTGTGCCCACTCACATCTCAATGAGCAACAATGAAGGCAACGACTCTGACAGAGAATCTGTCTCAACACATCAATCTCTCAGGCTGGCAAAAAAACCCTCTATTATGAAAGCACTGAGCAACCCCAAAATGAAAAATAAAAGGTGAGATCCGTCATAAGCTTTCCACATATGTACCACTAACATGAACAACATCAGGACCGGGAGTAGGGTTGTCGGTGACTACAAAAGACTTGCTCAGTGGATTGGCCATTCAGAGGACACCTTCGTCGATTTTGATCTTGTGTTCCACATCGGGATGGAATGCGAAGGATCAGACAATGACATTGGCGACGATAATGCGAGCACAAGAACAGACACAGAAAGGTAAGCAACACGAGAACATACGCTGGTAATCATGGAACTGATGGTAAATACTAGAGAGGACGACAACATAGATCATTCCCATTATCAGCACGTCTTTACAATAATTTCAGAGAATATACCAACGTTCGAGTCAGACCTCAAGAAGTTCAAAAAGAATCCTAGGGCCCTTGAAAAAACTATGTAGCCAGGTGTGAGAATCTTTTACACTTCCACATTTGCTAATAATACTTGTGTCGTTACATTAGATACCACATCACTTGGATTTGCACATTCAGACGACATCAGAATCCTCTGCGAAGATGGCCTCGACTACGTCGCAACCACCCAGCTGAATAATGATTTAATGCCCGACATCCCTCCCACTTGTCCAAGCCAACTTACTGTGGGTGAAATCACCCTGTTCTGGCCGAGCTTCTGTGTCCATCAAACACCTCGATAAATTCCGAGCATATCCAACTAGGTAAATGATAACTATCGACACGAAATGTCATACTTACAGATTTTTTTTTCTTTTTTACAGGACAATACATGACTTCATGAATGGATCTCTAAGAGTTACCGCTGATCAACTCTGTCTCTTCATGTATCACAATTATTCCATCGACTATGAAAACCTCATGGATGGACTCCTGTGCTCGGACCTCATCAAAATGGTACACGAGTTTGTAACACGTATTTTTGTTCACTGTTAACAGTCTTTAATGTGGCACAGACATGGCATTAGACCGGTGACCGTCTCTCGGCGAGACCTAAAACGGATCTCTTGCTAGAGAGACTGGTCAATCTGAGTTTTAATCTCGCAGGCACCTGAAAATCCCTATAAGGATAGGCTCGATAAGGGAATTAGTCATGTGATCACAAATAAAGACGTGTTCTACCTTCAAACGTTAATGAGTATGGCTCAACCTGACGCGTCTTTGCTTGCGAATGAGCTCGAAAACATTCGAAACCTTACTGGGGACTTGCTGCTCTCAAGATTTGAAAAATATGCCCTATTAAACGACCTGGACCTGAATTTCTGGCAACATTGGACACTTCTGAACGAGATACTGTCTACAAATGCTGTCTCCTACTGTCTACAGTCACGAACGGCGAAAAAATACCTCAGGAGTTTTAACTTAAGGCTGTGCTAGCTCTTCCTCTGGTCAGGACACTCTGATTGATGCTGGGACTGGCTCTGGCAAGACTCTGTGCATGATCCTGCCGGCTCTTTTGGACCCTACAGCAGTGTCTTTGGTAATTTCGCCTTTAAAGCGACTGCAAGTGCTTCAGGTGAGCAGTACTAGTGACGCAATAGTTCACTTCTAATTAAAAGTTTCAAGGTTGCTGAATTTCAGTCCTATGGACTAACGGCTGCATGTGTCAATGAAGACACCCCGAATTCGAGCGAATTTTGGAAGGTATAATCGACTCGGAATCGAATCTTTTTTTTTTTGTTTCGTTGATGTTTCGTTAGTCTGTGCAAGCGGGGGATTTCAATATCCTCGTTGTACAACCCAAACAGCTGCAAACTTACAAAGGGCATCTGCCTCGTCTTGCACAGGCTCTACGCAATTCCCGGCTACCCAAAATAATCAAACGAGTCCACGTTGATGAAGCGCACTCAATTCACACAGCGGGGATACCATTATACGGCCAACCAGCTTTCCGACCTGCCGGGGCAATCTTGGTAAACTTCGCCTCTTACTGCCGAAGACCATCCCTGTTCAGGCGCTTTTGGGACGCTTCCTCCTCATATAACCCGCTGTGTCACGGAGAAGCTTCTGTTCCCATCGGACTATGTTACAATTGCGCTTACATCAAATCAGCCAAATATCACATATGCCACCCATCCTGTCGTAGGATCGCTTAGCAACTTTCGCAACCTTCAGTTCCTCGTTCCAGAACATGGAAATAAGACTTTTGATCCCAAATTGATCCCCAAAATGATCATTTTCTTTGATAACGTCCAAGAAGCTACTAACACCACAAACTACCTTAACAGCCTCTTTCCTGAGACCATGCAGCACTTGCGATTTGTCAAACATTATCACAGTAAGATGTCATTGGAGTATCTTGAAAGCACGTTTCAAGATTTTGCCTCACCAGATGGAACAACAAGAATACTATGCGCAACATCTGGCGCATCGACCGTAAGTGGACAAATTCTCTTCTTTTTTAACTGGCTTTTACTACTTTCATGTTAGGGACTTGACGTGTTGGACGTTGAATGTGTTATCCAGTATGGCATGTGCAGAGACATCACAAATCTCATCCAGAGGGGTGGCCGTTGTGGACAAGCAACATCAACTCCGCACTTTCCTTATACTCTATGAACCTTGGGCCATGACTGCAGACCTCTCCTCGTTGATACAGGACCCTGGTGATCCAGACCAACCACTACGTCCGATAACGAACACTTCGAGAAAGCCTGAGCGAACTGGGGTGGCGATGTATCAACTGGTCCAATCGTCTGACTGCACCCGCCTCTTTTTGCAAATTACCTTCATGATTGTACACCAAATGGTGAGTTTCATTTGTGTTGTTGGCGGGGGAGTTCTCACTTGTAAACCACTAGCATTGAATTTCACTAACAAATTTGCTGCGATAAGCACAGCGATGGCTTTAATCTTGCTGATTTCTTTCCGGGGAAGTTTTATTCAGCCGAAACACTGGTATTCATTGATCAAGAAGTCAATGTGGCCTCCTCAAGACCGAAATATCGCCCAAAGAAGGAGCATGAACCTCTGAGAGCAGCTTTGTATTCTTGGCGAGCGCATACACATGAAAATGATCCATTATGCGGAGTGCGACAAATCTCATGGATTCTCACCGACACTGAGATCGAAGTTATCTGCAAAGCGCCACGAAAACGTGTCACCGATGTTGATCAGCTCAAGACTTTGCTGGATGCCAGTTCTGACTGGGTAGATGAGTGGGGTCAGAAAATCGTTGACGAGATCTGTTCATTCGATGCATCCATGTGAAATTTTTTTTATGTAACTATGTATTGTCAAATTCAATGGTCAATTGCATACTTGGTATCTCGTCCTCTTCAATCATCCCTGCCATTTCATCTACATGTCCTGCCTTTATGCATGCAAGCTTTTTGTTGAATGTTTCGAGACTGATGACAACAGCTTCCTCTCCCCGATGTCAATTAGATTTGTAACCAACCTCTGTTTGTCATTCCCCTTACGACCAGGCTGATATTTGCTGAGCGCAAGCTCTCGGACTTCGTTGGCAACCTTCCAGACGAGCATTGATGTGTCTGGTGTTGTATGCGTCTTTCCTTCATATGATGCACCCAAGGCTTTTGTGACTTGCTTCTTAACATTTGCAACTGAAGAACGGCTGCTGAGATGTCGCCAAGCTTGTCCCAGCTTGAACGAAGACCTTTAGCGACAAAAAACATCTAAAACGCTAGTTACAGCTAATTGCATCGGCATAGAAATATTTCCACACCTTTAGATAACCAATGAGATGTTCAATATTGAGATCAACAGCCATGAAGTGACCTGGCAACCCTGAGACATTGACGATCATATTGTCACGCATAATATCACTAACATCATTCAGAATTATCTAAATCGGGACCTCTTAACTTGAACTCACGCAAACTTGGGCATCCAGATATGCTTCAGGTTTGCAAGAAAGTGAAGAATCTCCATGCAGTAGTTGTTTGAGCCAGCACCCCGGAAGATTTTCACCAAGACAGGGAGAAGGTCTTCAACATGTCCAAAATCGCCCTCAGAGATTGCCAAAGTCAGTTCTATCATATATAACAAATCACGAGTGAGGAGGAGTGTATTTTGATGAGCAATATCATGAAGCGGATCAAGTGCACCAGCATATGGTGGGATTGGGGGATCTTTAGCCTTAGATCCCTTTTGCCAGTTTCCCAAGGGACAAGCAGACCGGTTCAGGATACTCTGAGCTCGGAGGAGAAGATCCTGAGCACTAGGATTCATCTTCGCAAATTCAGCAAAATCCCCAAGTTCATCAAGCCATGCGCCAAGGATAATACCCTCCAGTACCTGCGTCAGAGCTGCCAGGAGTTTGTGGTAGTCAGGATAATCAGCGCCAAGGCATGCTTTCTCCATTAGACCGAAGAAGTAAGTCAGGCTGCCGGTTTGTTGGAGCGAACCACGGTGAACATGAAGGAGAGCCCAGATCAAGTTCATGCACAGATGGAATAGGCCAAAACCAAGCTGAAAGATGTCTTGTCGAGTCCAGGGATCAAGTCATTGACACACATAACTTGTCCTCCACGAATACGAGCATTGGTTGACTGGTCGTTGACACTTGGGATCGCATACTTCACCAGATCGTCTGCATTTCGCTTAAGCTGAACCAGATAAGCGTCATCATGTACCATAAGATTTCCGTGAATCAATGATTCCTCAATTGTTGTTGTCCAAAGCGGGAACTGCTCTGTTTTACCACCAACTGCTAGAGGATGCCGAGAAATTGACTGCAGAGCCGGGTGAGAGCTATATCCAGAGTAAAGGGGCAATGCTTGAAGAGAATTCGAAGAATAATCACGGAAAATTGATGGTTGAGGCATTTGAGTTGGTCAAGACTGAGGCGGAGGTCTGAGGGCGAAAGACCCTTGCAGTTTCGATATCTATTGATGATGGGCTGTAGTTTCAAGTCATCGAGTGTTGCGTTTCGAAGTCCATAGAGTATACCAAACGTGCCAGATTGGACTTTCGCAGGAGTTGCAGCACCACGTTGTTCCACAAAGATAGATGAGCTGATATTGATGTTATCATAACAGAACATGTGTGGAGAGGATGCTATTTGTTTCGCAAGGGTGATATAACGCTGGCTTAACTGAGATAGGAGTTTCCCAAAGCTGTCATAAGAGATAGTGAGGCTGCAGCGAAAGAGGGCATCGATAGTTTTCCTCGAGGACCCTGTGCTCCAAAGAAAAAGACCAAATACTGATTGAAACTTGATGCTACGATTTGACCGTTGATATGCGAGCTGGGAGATGATCACGTTGCAAGCCTAATCTGTTTGAGTAGATGTATATGTGCAGTAGATATTTCTGCTCACTGTCTTCGGGAATTTGATCTTGTTCTTTCGTTTAGCTTCCTGGGTCTGAGCAGCCGCTTCGAGAATGTGTAAAAGTGATGGACAAAGCTTTGTAGCGGGTTCTACGACTCTCTCAAGGGTCCAATTTGATATGAACTCGGATGAGACATCTTCAACGCTTGGAAAAGAGAGTTCCTTTACGACAAGGTCCATTTCCGAAGCAACCATCGTACAGATGGCTTCGAGCGAATGGGGACGAACCCAATGTAATATTAAATCATGGCCTTTTGGGTGTGCAAAGATAAGATCGAGAAGGACAGAAATTTTGTTACAATTCAAAGAGAACCATCACGTTTGGTAATGTTCATATTCGTCTTGGCCAAGGTCAAGGAGATCAATAATAAGGTCCAACGGCGATCGGCCAGCATCAGAGAATAGCTTCAAGACCTCCTTCTTGCAGTCGTTCCAACCGTTTTGGGTCCCAGGAGAGATAATGTCTGGAGATTCATACACACGCAAGTTTGAAGTCTCAAGCACATCACCCAGGGTGTTGGAGAGCTCTAGCACAACAGAAGGGCTCTCTGAAGGCGAACAAGACGTCTCGTTAGCCCTCCATTATCCAGAGTAGTACCGCATGAGCTGAGCTTGTTGACAGTAGCATTCAGATTCCATGATGAGCTCGAGAGCTCAGACCAGAGCCAGTGTTTGACAGAAATTTGGAGGGGTCCCAAGTCTTAAATCGAGGGGTAGGGACCCAAGGACTCCCTAACATTGGATGTGGCTGGTTTTCATCTTGAGTACGCGAAGATTTCAAGGAGTCCGAGCCTGAGGGTATGCTGCCAAAGCTTAGAAGTTCTCCGTAGTTAATTGACGTCTTTCGTCTTCGTTTCTTGGGTGAGTTAGCATTTACGAATACAAAGGCATCATTTGGATGCTTCATTGCAAAGCACAAGTGGAAGAGGAGGTGTAGTAACACGTTCTGATGGTTTGCTGCTCCCTTGATTTCGCAATCACATGATAGATTTCCTTATTGAGCCTATCTATATACGGAACGATCAGGTAGCTATATAATTTAAACTCAGATCTACCAGGCTCTCAATTGAGGTTTACCTCATTATCGAGAGCCGGTCACGAGGCTAACATGGCGTTGCCTTTTCCAAATTGCCAAATCAGGTACAGTGGGCCGTCAAATCAAACGTAAGTGACAAAAACCTGATACATACTTTTTATCATCCGTCACGCCAAGGAGCATCGCCTATGTGACCCTCCACGTATGTATTTATTCACAACATCTTGAGCGTTCTGACAAATTATTAATTACAGATGCGATGGTTTCTATCCAGTGTAGAGGACTGGAGAAAGGACGACAGCAAAGTTGACAAAGCGGTGTTTTACTACACCATCATCAACCTCTTCAAGAGAAAGGACATGAAATATTAGTCCAATGGTGTATTACAGGAATGGAACAAGTAAGTCATTATGAACATATCAGAACTGATACTAACATATTATAGAGAAATGTTCCAGAAAAGGAAGACATACAAAACACTTTCCACCTCCCTCTCAGCGTTATATGAACAGTCTTGGCGACGATCACTTGCTCTTATGAGTACCATTACCGCCAGTACCGTGAATCACGCGTCTTCACCACCTGCCACACCTGGAGCATCATGTTGTTCTTGGTCCCCCGCGTCTGTCAGGGTATCACGCCCTTCATCTCCATCCGCAACCACCAGGGCCACACGTCAATGATCTCCACCCACTCCAAATAGTGCCTCACACCCACGTGACACAGTATCACCCCCTCCTCACCATCTGTGGCTGCCATGTCTACACACCATTTGCCTGCATCAATCAGAGCCCCACATCAGTCAACCAGAGTATCATGTTCTTTCTCGAGACTTGCATCAGCCAAGCCATCATGCCAATCCACCCAAACATTGTCCCCACCTGTGGCAGCCAGTGCCTCATGCCAATCTGCCTGAGCGTCATCCCCACCTGTGACAGCCAGTGCCTCACGCCGATCCACCCAAGCTTGTCCCCACCTGTGGCAGCCAGTGCCTCATATCTATCAGTGCCATCTGCGTCGGCCCAATCATCGTGTCTATCACCACCCACAGCACGGCTCACCTTTCCATCTGCGAGCCAACCCCCCTCCAACACTGTCTTTGTTACAGTTATGTGGGCCATCTGGCCCATTTCTTTCTTGTCTCGTCTTTTTTTGTTTTGTGTTATGACCTAGGATCCCTTTCCTTGGCCAGCCCCCTCTATTTGGCTTCTAGGGGCTGTGCGTCATCTTTTTGGACATGTATTTGACTCAGGAATCATGACTTAAATCTTGAGTCAGATGCACTGAGTCAGTTCTTGAGTCATCAGAACTGACTCAGGTACTTAGTCAATGGTCTTGACTACACTACTTTACTGTGACCTTTGTAGGATAGTTGGCTGGCTCTCTGTACACATAAATAGGGCCCTGTAGATGAGCTAAAGCCCAGCTTCAGCTTCATCTAGAATCACAGCAGTTGTTCACTTGACACTCAATCTCCCTCTCTTCTTGTGAATCCCCTCTTCGTAACTTTGGTTAAGGTACCTTTGCACCACCATCAGACATCTGTTCGCTTGGTCCATTATTCTTGGAACAAGCTCACAGACACCTGAACCTTATCATGAGCATGTTGCAAAGAGTAGTTCCCACTCTTCATGCCCCGCTTGCATTGAACCTTAGTTCAATGTCACACTAATGTACTAGGGCTAGAAAGATCCTTTCTAACCCTTGTACACTTGCACCTGTGTTGCGGTCGAACTTACACATCGTCATTTACCCATCTGCCACCATCTATCCCTTTTAGAAACAGTAACTCCAACTATCGCATGTGCCGGCCCGCTTGTCTGCCTCATGCAATATGAACCCCAAGAGTTTGCAGTCAAGTCTATCCCTCACAGGAACTTGCCTGTGTGTTCTTAGATTGACTATTTGGTGTGCCAAGTCTCGTCTGACTCGTCACTCCAAATCACCAGACCAGAAATGACGCTCGCTTCAAGCCACAGTCTGTTAAGGTTCCAAGTGGGACCTTTGTACAAAGTGTACGATCGTTCGTGAAGTCAAGAGCGAGACTTGCAAGACGTGCAAGTCAAGATCAAAGGTTTGATAAAGACGAGACTTAGTAAATGACTAAGTCAAGGGCGTTTCAGAGGTCAAGGGCTTTGGGCTCAGGGATGAGACCAAAGTGTCGAGAAGTCGAAGAGCGTGATGTCAAGAGGGTTCTCTCAGGTCTGATGCTTCTAGGCAAGCAAGGTTCTAATAGATAGAAGACTTGGATTGCGAAACAAAACTGAGACTTAAGGTCTCTAGGACAGAAAGTACAGGGTTTATATACAAGAAGACGAGGCTATGTACACAGCCATAGGGGCTGTGACCTTCGTACAGCTTTCAGGGTTTGAAACATGTTTCAGGAATCAGCAAGTCATCTGTACATGTGGCTGTTGCTTGCGGCTGTACGGTGCTGTGCGGGCTGTATTGTGAGAGAATAAGTAAGCGATCTGAAACAAAGTGATTGGCAGTCCATTCGCATAAGCAAGGGAGTCAGCAGAAATGAGTCAGCAGTCCGAAAATGTACAGTATGAGTCAGCAAAGCACGTGTCAGTCCATAACACCATCCCCCATCTAAGGCGCAGTCCCACCTGCGTTCATTCATGGTCAGCAGCATAGTCCCAGTCACTCATCTCCACGTTGATCCAGCCAGATGTGGAGCGATCGACACCGTGGCCATACCAGAGGTAAGCCTTCTTGTCGCTGGTGTAGGGACACGACCAGTGCCAGTGAGGGTGTTCTAAGGGGACTCTACAAGCATCTCCGAACTTGCATTGCTGGTGGGGTTCATGACACGAAGGGCCTGAATGGCCGTAGTCAGCGCACCATTCGCACCATTGGTGGAGGGGGCACTCGATGTAGAGGTGCCCGGGGTTTCGTCGCTTGCATCGACCACAATAGGGTGTGTGCGTGACCCTGGCTGCGGCACTATCAGCGGCGGTTCCACTGCTACTATTGACGACCCGTTCCACGCAAGTCTTGCAGTAAAGGGGATGCGTGCTGTCATAAATTGGACTCCTTGGCCACTTGTCGTCGTCAGCGTTGCCGTCATTATCAAATGCCCATCTGAGTTCGTCGTCCTGGATAGGGGAGACAGATGAGGCGGGCGAGTCGCGGACATTAGAGGTCGGTGAGCTTGGTAAGGAGGGTAGTTGGTTGTTTGGTGGGGAGGGGGCAGCGTCGCTCCGTGGGAGTCCACCAAAATCGGGGAGGTTCTCATGCCATGTTGGTGATGCGAGGACGGGGAGTAGGGACCGCGGGTGGTCGGAGGTAGGTGTGAGGTAGTCCCAAAGCGAACTCGTCGGTTTGGGTTGCTGTATGGCCCATGCTGTGAACTCGCAGGCCTGGAAGAGCGATTCTCTGAGGGCGTCGTCAAGTGGGGTAATTCGCGGGTATAAGGTGGGAGAACGGGGGTCGGGGAGCGGTTTCTCGGACGCCGTGTATAGGTCACTGGGATAAATGGTGGAGAGGCTGAACAAGGATTGGTAGAGGGACGACGGGTGGATCGGGCGGATGGGACGTGGTGTGGGTAGGTCATATTGGGCTGGGACATGTTGCATACGGTGAACTGTGAGGGAGGTTGATAGTGGTGGTGTGGTAGTGGTGGGGATGAAAGTTGGTGATGTCGTTTCTTGTTGAAGCAAGAGGGTTCTTATAGCTTTTGGTTGAGCTTTGTAAAAGGCTGTGAGTAGTTCTGGGGCGTCAACATTCTCAGCTGGTTCCCATGTGTTGTGTGCAGCGGAATAGCCTTTCCACTTTAGGAGATATTGGAGTCTTGTCTTGTTCTTTGGTCCGATACGTCTGGACCCTAGAACAGCTTCTACTTCGTACTCCTCTTCTCCGTCTACAAGTTCCGGTACAGGCTGTTCAAAGTTCGGACCATGTTCGGGTGTTTCCGTATAGGGGGCGATCAGTGATGTGTGAAACACATCATGAATCTGCCATCGATCTGGGAGTTTGAGGCGTACAACTACTGGTGATATGACTTTGGTGATTGTAAAAGGTCTGTAGCGTTTTGGGGCTAGTTTGCTGCTAAGGTGCGTCATTTGAGATTGGTACCTTCAAGCCAGACTTTTTCTCCTACGGCATATTTTCGGTAGTGGCGTTGACCCTTCTTGTGTTCCGTGCGTTGTGAAGGAGGGTCTGTGCGTGTTTCATTGCTGATCGGGCTTTTTCCTGGATGTTTTTGAGTTCTTCAGATCTTTTATTGACATAGGGTAGATGGCTTGTGATCTGAGAAGTCGCAACAAGAGGGGTGTATCCAATGAGGAGTTCGTATGGAGTAAATCCGGTTGTGGCGTTTGGCCATGAGTTATGGACAAACTGGGCCATGGGTAACAGCGTAGACCAATCGTTCATGTAGTCATTGCCGTAGATGCGGAGATATTGTTCTACTCGTTGGTTACTTCTTTCTGATTGGCCATCCGTTTGAGGGTGGTAAGCGGTACTAATGTTTTGCGATATTTTGAGTTTCTGACAGAGTCCTGTGGCCAGGTGTGATGTGAAGTGGGGATCTCTATCAGAAATGATTCTTCGGGGAATGCCGTAGTTTGGAAAAACGTTGGAGATGTATAGGTTGATAACTTCTTCCGTGGTGATCTTCTTTGTACATGGTAAGAAGACGGCAGCTTTAGTGCAATCGTGATCAACGATCGTGAGGATGGAATCATATCTGTGTGATTCGGGAAGATCTGTGATAAGATCCATCGCAACAACTTGAAAGGGAACGTTGGATGCTTCCTTTTCTCGTGGTTTGATGGGAGCGATAGGGGGTCTTGGTCGGTGGGTAAGGGGTTTTGTCGACTGACACGTAACACATCCCTTGACATATTGTGTGACGTATTGTTTGAGTCCAGGCCACCAGAAGTTATGGAAGACTTCTATCATGGTGTTGGCGATGCCTGGATGGCCAGCAAGCTGATGGTCATGATAACGCCAGAGTATATCTTTCTTCAGCTGATCGTCTTCAGGAACTACTGGGGCGTCTGCTTTCCACCAGTGTCCTTCATGATCTTGTTCTAGCTGATGTTCTTCAGCCCATCGTTTCATGAGGTCGTCGCTTTCCTTTTGTGCTAACCAGACACGGTCTTCAATGGAATAAAGTTCCATCGCTTGGACGAAGAGTTTGTCAGGTAACACCACAACGTCTTCGTTGTCGTCATCGCCTTTTGGAATGGCGGGATGTCGTGATAAAGCATCAGCACGATTTGTGGCCCCTGGTTTATGGATAAGTTCAAAGTTGAACTCTGCTAACTTGCTCAGATAGCGCGCTACTCTTCGTGCGATGTTTCGTGGTGACCGATAAAATCGAAGATTGTTGTGGTCGGTGTATACTTTGATTGGAAAGGTGAGGATAGTAACACATGTTCCCAGCAAAGGAGTCCTCTGACGACTGCTAAGAGTTCGCGGTCATAAACTGGGTAATTTCTTTCTGCAGCGTTTAGTGTTTAAAAGTCCGGTTATAGGACTGCAAAAAGACCATTAACTGGACCTAACTGGACCGATATGGACCGGACCAGCAGTTAAGGTTAAGGACTGGTCTTTAGCAGTTAAGGTTAAGGTCTTTCAAATTTGAGAAATATTGTTAACCGCAAAAAGACCAGTTTAAACCGGTTAAGACTGGTTATTGATCACGTGAGCTATCCTCCCTAATTTCCCTGCTTATTGCCTTGAATTCAGCCCTTGGTTCATCCAAACGGTCAAGAACTGAGAAAGATACAACCAAATATATTTTAATACCATTTTTTTTTCATAATCAGAATAACATTGATGGTACTGCTTATAACTTGTGCTACAAAATGTGGAGTACAGTTAGACATCATCCACAACATTGAGATAATGCACATTAACATCTGTACCTTGTATATTTCATTCCTTTAACAGCCCTGACAAGTTGTAAACTACATATCACAAACTACAACTGCAAACCACAAACTAATACATTGCACTTTTGTTTGGACATAACTTGGTCAATTCTTGATGGAATCCCTTAAAAATTGGATCACATGCCAGGGAATTACAATGTCTATCTTTCCCCATAATGGCTAAGTGTTCCGGGTAATATTTGTTGAGATACATATAGGTTTTATAGTACAACAAATTTTATGACAAAAAACCGGTCTTAAGACTCTTAACTGGTCTTTTTTCAGTCTATTAACCACAAAAGACCGGTCTTAGTCGGTCAGGTTAGGTCCTCCCAACATCTGGGTCAGCCCTAGACCGGTTCCGGTTCCGGTCTACCCATCGTAGGGTCAAAAAACCGGACCGACCGGACTTTCAAACACTAGCAGCGTTGAAGGTGTGTGAGTCATAACTGACTGCTCTAGGTTTGTTATCTTTGTCTCTTTGGAGTAGGACTGCTCCAGTGGCATATTGGGAGGCGTCTACTTCAAGTTCAAAGGGTTTTGAGTAGTCAGGTCGGTATAGGACTGGGTCTTCTTGAACGCGTTGGAGTATGTTACGGTTATGCGGGCCGCCGGCCCATTCTTACTGTTTTCCGTCTGATTTCGACTTGTGTTGTGACCTAGGATCCCTTTCCTTGGCCAGCCCCTTCTGTTCGACTTCTAGGGGCTGTGCGTCGCCGTTTTGGACGTGTATTTGACTCAGGGATCATGACTCAAATCTTGAGTCAGCGTTCTTGACTCAGATCTTGAGTCAGACGCACTGAGTCAGTTCTTGAGTCATCAGAACTGACTCAGGTCCTTAGTCAATAGTCTTGACTTCGCTACTGTACTGTGACCTTTGTAGATAGTTGGCTGGCCCCTGTACGCATAAATAGGGCCCTGTAGACGAGCTAAAGCCCCAGCTTCAGCTTCGTCTAGAATCGCAGTTCATTGTCTCCTGCTCACACTCGCATCGCATCTTCCTCCTCTCTTCTTGTGAATCCCCTCTTCGTACCTTGATCTAGGTACTTCGCGCCACGATCAGACATCTGTGAACTTGTTCCATTTCCTGTAACAAGTCCCAGACGCCTGAACCCTAATACGAACGCGCTGTGAGAAGTAGTCCCACTTCTCACCCGCGTCCGCCCTCGAACCTTAGTTCAACCTCCACGAGTGTCCTTGGAAGGCGAGACCCTTGCGTTCCAATACACTCGCGCCCGTGTTGCGGTTGAACCTACACATGTCATTAACCATCTGCCACCGTCTATCCTTTTGGAACGGTAACTCCGACCATCGCGTGCGCCGGCCCGTATTAACCGCCTCACGCGATACGAACACCGAGAGTTCGCACAGTCAAGTCTACTCCCTAGGACTTGTCTGCGCGTGCTAGAATCGACTATTTGGTGTTGCTAGTCTTGTCCGACTCGCCACAGCAATAGCCAACCAGAACGACGCTCACTTCGAGCCACGGTCCCTGCGAACCGTGACATAAGCTGAAGCTCCTACCCTCCACTTCTTGTCACAAGAAGTGTACCCCGAACGAACCAGACCGTTGCCCACTTTCTTTCAGGCCGAGAAAGTGTGTGCCAGAGTGCACAGAAATTTTTCGTTCCTCTTGCTAGAGTGAACAACTTATAGGCTACTGAGACCGCTCCTCTTGCGAAGAGTGGGCGATTGATCGACAAAACGGCTTCCATAACTGTTGGTTGGACCTCAGAGAAGGGGAAGCTCACCAGAGTCGAACCAGAGACGCACCAGACCTCCCAGACCACGTAGTTGGGCACGCCTTTTGGATAGAACGTCAAGAAAACCCCAAGCAAAGTGCCTATTGGGCTTTTGACAAAGGAGATCCACACGGCCCATCGAGTTTATCAACCAGAAGTGGTATCACGTCGAGTGGTTTGATAAACACAGACTACGCGACGAGATAGGGAGATACATCACAGACGACGACATCGCACGATTTGAACTCGGCTGGTGGAAACCAAGTGATCCACAGCACCCAGACTATCCAGTACACGCGCTGTCCTTGACACCGGCAGGCTCAGGATCTGGAAGTACCCCAGAACGACCCGAAGCACTTTCACCTAGTGGACAGTTATTTGAACCGGTTATCAAGCCGCACAACCCCTTTGACCAGTGTTCCCCTGGAATTCATCAGCAGCTTGAACCAACCTCGACGTTGCAAGTGCCCCCAGTACAAAAACAATGGATCACCATACTCCGACTCAGTGTGTCAATGGTGACAGACCCAACCAGTGGAATGTTGGTGATCCCACCATGTTTCCAGCCGCTCTCTCCCCCTCTCCACAACCTCATCCTAGTGTGCCTAGTGGTAGTGCGTTCATCAGGTCAGCTGCAGTCAGCACTGCCATTACCGCACCAACAGCACTAGCTGGCATCACAGGATTCAGCTCCTCTGGGCAACCTGGAGGAGGACCTCCGGCTGGGGCACAGCCGGGAGGAAGTGGAGGCGGAGGAGGAGGCGGTGGAGGGCGGTGGAGGAGGCGGAGGAGGAGGAGGAGCTCCCCCTCCGGGAGGACAAGCAGCAGGTGGTCAACCACACCAGCCTTCAGCCCTCTATGGCACGATCCCTGAAATTTTCAATGGGGATCGTGACGACCTTGCACGTTTCCGTCGCGCCTTCTCGTCTTTTGGGAAATGAACCGGGACCACCCCTCCATAAGCAACCCTTACCTGCGGGTCCTCACCTGTATAGGAAGGATCCGAGGCAAGCAGTCGACCAATGGGTCGATGGAATCATCCAGCCTCTCATGAATGGAGTGGCGATGTGGCGACAGCATCCACACCACTCCTAGCCACTGATCCAAACGATGAAATGGTTTGGACGAACTTCGACAACGCATTCAGAGCACAGTTCGAGAACACTGTGGCCAGAGAGGAGGCGTTGGGAAGCCTGCTCGCCCTGGAAATGCAGGGGAGGACCTCAAAACATACATCAATAACTTCAACACGCTAATCGCTCTCGCCAAGTGGGGTCCAAACGAGCAAGGAACCCTCCTTCGATTCAAGGATGGGCTGAAGCGAGCCCTCCGCGAGAAGATCATTGATTTTGAACCCACCTTGCCCGACACTCTGGCGGGATGGCAGGCAGCGGCCCTGAGGCGTCAAGGGAGGTACATCGAAGCCAGAGCCACCTCTGGAGACAGGCCAGGCCAGGACTTCCGCCGACGCCTTGCTGCGGCCTTGGGAAGGTACCAGCCGGGCAGACAAGTGAAGCCACGGCCCTCAGACGCCATGGATGTGGATGCCATTCGCACAGGGGGGCCTACACCTGAAGAAAAGAAGAAGCTACGGGCAGAAGGACGCTGCTTCATCTGCCGTCGCAGGGCCACATAAGTAGCTCATGCCCTGAGAAGAAAAAGAGCCAGCACAAGGACAGCAAGCCTGCACAGCGCCCCGCCGCAGTGCGGGCTGTCGAAGAAGAAAGAAAGGAAATCACCCGCGACCAGCTTATGGACGGACTTATGAAGTTGTCTGACGACGACAAGGAACGCTTTATCAAGGATATGGTTGACTCCACCGACTCTGCGCCCCAGGATTTTTGAAGAGCTCGTGCCGCGCGACCTGGGTACGAGCCTTAGGACTGAAACGAATGTACATTAGCTATGCCAATGCCAATGCTTTGAATTTGCCCATTTCGTTTTCAAATGTCCACAAAACGGTCGCAGATGTCGCCTTAGTCGACAGTGGAGCCACGGAAAACTTCCTTGATCAGCGCACAGTCCGCCGATGGGGACTCAGCACTCATAAACTCCCTCACCCCCGCTACGTCTACAATGTGGATGGAACCCAGAACCAGGCTGGGACACTCACGGAGTATTGTGTCTTCGCTGTGTCGTGGAGACAAAGACACTCTCCAGCGGTTCTATGTCACCAATCTTGGCAAAGATCGTGTACTCTTGGGCACCCCTGGCTCTCAGAGTTCAATCCTCGCATCGATTGGACCAAGGGGAAGTGCAGAACGGGGGAGTACGGATCGAAACCAAGTGGAGGAAGTTCCAGCGCCCTCGTCAGATATACAAGGACAGGGAGAAGGAACCAGCACGCATTGATCGCACCAATGTGGCCCAGGAATGGGCCATAAAGGCGCACCAAGAGCAGGTAGCCAGTGGGGAAAGCACGAGGTGCTACCACCCCAATACCGAGACTATGCGGACGTCTTTGACGAAGAAAAATCCCATCGTTTCCCACCTTCACGACCAGAGGATCATGCCATTGTCTGAAGGAGGACGCCCCAGCTTCCATCAATTGTAAAGTCTATGCCCTCACGAGGGAGAGAAGGAAGCGACCCAGAAGTTCTTGAAAGAGAATGAGCAGTGGGGATTCATCGAAAAGTCCAACTCTCCTTGGTCGACCCCTTGGTTCTTTATAAAGAAAAGAGATGGGAGTCTCCGACCCATCCAGGACTATAGGGAAGTGAACAGTTGGACGATTCGAGATGTGTACCCCATCCCTCGCATTGAGCAAATTCTGGAAGCGTTGCATGGACGCACCCTCTTCACGGCACTAGACATTCGTTGGGGCTATCATAACATCCAGATTCGCCCTGAGGATCGATGGAAGGCTGCGTTTAAGACTCCCTTTGGCCTGTACCAACCAAAGGTGATGCTCTTCGGCCTCCAGAACTCTCCAGCCACCTTCCAGCGTTGCATGGATCGGGTCTTTGCTAAGATCATGAACCGCTACCCAGGGAAGGTGTTTGTGTACATGGACGATGTCTTGGTGGCCACAGGAGGAGACGTGGAGGAACACAGGAGGATAGTCCGAGAAATCCTCGAGATGTTCCGCCAAGAATCCTTCTTCCTCAAACTGTCGAAGTGCAAGTTTGAGCAGACCAGCATTGACTACCTTGGCATCCGTGTGGAACACGGGACCATCCGCATCGATCCCACGAAGAGGAAAGGACTATCTCAATGGCCTCGAACCTTGTCTTCAGTGAAGGAGGTCCGGAGCACGCTTGGTGTGTTGGGGTATCAGAGACCATTTATTCCCCACTTTGCACACCTCGCGGCGCCACTCACTGCCTTACTGAAGAAGGGACGACCATTCAAATGGACGGATGAGTGCACCAAAGCCTTGGATGCACTCCTCCAGATCATAGAGTCCGACCCTGTCCTCCAGAGACCTGACTATGACCGCCCCTTCGAGATGGAGGTGGACGCGTCCCAGTATGCCACTGGGGCCATCCTCTACCAACGAAATGACAAACAGAGGCTCTGTCCAGTGGGCTACCACTCCCAGACATTGAACGAAGCTGAGAGAGGGTATGACGTCCATGATAGAGAGCTCTTGGCGGTGATTCGGGGTTTGCGACGATGGAGACACTTGTTCCTCTCCTCTCCCTTCACTGCCATTGTGCACACCGATCACAATAATCTTCGATACTACCGGCAACCCCAGAGAATCAACCGACGCGTAGCAAGGTACCTCAGTGACCTTGCGGACTACAATTACAAACTGGTGCACCGCCCAGGCAAGCTGAACAAGGCTGACGCGCTGTCCAGACCACCGGGAGTGGACGAAGGGAAACATGATAACGAAAACACCCTTGTCCTGCCTGACAAACTCTTCGCGCGGGCAGTGGAGGTCAGCGCCTGAACAGCAGGTTTGGGATTGGCAAGCACGCACACCAGACTATTTCGCGGAGTTGCATCGCTCCTACCCACTTGATTCAGTGAATCATCATGGGTGCATCAAGGAAGACCTGTGGTGCAGACCAGGAGGATCTGAAGCGACAGATCTTACATGAGTACCATGACCATGCCTTGGCTGGGCACCCAGGCATCGCCACGACGCTTCAGAAGGTATCTGAGGACTACTGGTGGCCGACGATGCGACAGTTTGTTCAGAACTACGTCAAGGGTGTGCAACTTGCCAAATGACGAAACCCAATACTGTGAAGCCCAAACCACCATTGATGCCGATCACTGTTGAACCGAAGGCGATCCCTTTCCAGACCATTTCCCTTGACCTCATCACCGATCTCCCAGTCTCAAAGGGATACGACTCGATCCTCACAGTAGTGGACCACGATTGCTCGAAGGCAGCCTTCTTCTTGCCCTGTCAGAAGACAATTGACGCAGAGGAAGTGGCCCGGCTCTATGTGGAACACATCTTCCCCTCTTTGGCTGCCCCCACCACGTCATCTCGGACAGAGATCCCCGTTTCACTGCACACTTCACCCGCCAGATGTGTGAACTGCTAGGAATCACGCAGAACATCAGCTCTGCTTATCATCCACAGACTGATGGACAATCAGAACGCGCTAATCAGTGGGTGGAGCAGTATTTGCGGATCTATGGAAGCAGCCAACAGACGACTGGGCAAACCTTCTTCCTCTTGCCCAATTTGTTCACAACTCCTGGCCAAATGCGAGCACAGGGAAGGCTCCCTGTGAGCTCTTGTGGGGCGCAAACCCAATCATCCACCCCTCCGGAAAAAGCACAAATATCCCAGTGTTACATCAAAGACAGATGTGGCTTAAGGAGGCTAGAGAGCGCGCCCAGGATGCTATCAGAAAGGCGCAGGAACTGTGGCTAAAAAGGCGCCAGAGAAAGAAGGGTCAAAGGCACTTCTACCCATTCGAAAAAGGACAGCAAGTATTGTTGGAGGGAACAAACCTAAAGACAATCTATCCGTCCGCAAAGTTGGGACCCAAAAGATATGGTCCATTCCCCATCATTGACGTCATTTCCCCAGTGGTGTACCGCCTCCAGCTTCCCCCACACTGGCGCATTCACAACGTCTTCCACGCGTCCTTGTTAACACCTTACAAGGAGACGGAGGAACATGGGCGTAACTTCACGGAACCGCCACCTGATCTGATGGAAGGCGAACCGGAATATGAGGTGGAACAGATCATTGATGCGCGCAAGAAAGGGAAGGCAGAAAAGCTTGAGTATCTCCTTCGTTGGAAGGGATATTCACCCGCTCATGATAGTTGGGAACCCGCTGGCAATGTGAAAGCTCCGGAGCTCATTAAGGAGTTCTATCAGCGCAACCCCAATGCGATAGGAGGGGGAGATAAAAGCCAAGAGGAAACGGCGTATTCGCACCATCACCACTCCCACTATCTCCTCCTCCATGAGTAATGCCTACAACTTGCGTTCCAGTACCCCAACTCGGAGGATGACTACCTCCAACTCCTCGACTCGTCGTTCAACTCCCTCGCGGTCTGTGAGGGGGGAGATGGTCCCTCTCAGAGGCGTCCCTTGCCGAGGACACCCCAGCAGAACCAGCCCAGATCCGCACCTCCACCGTACAGGAGGACCACCCGCTCGCCTCGCCAAGAGCCTCGCCGCAGCCCTCGTACCATCCGAGGACCCATCTCCTCTCCCAGGCCCGACGCCGCCTCCCCAACTCTCGCCTATCCAGGAAGCCCTGGAGACGCTAGCAGCGGACATGAGGTTCCAGCCAGAAGTCATGTCGCTGGAGACCCCCACGCGCTGCGATCCGAATCCCCTTACGATCCCTGGAAGGTCTTCAGCTGGGCCCAACCTTCTGCAGGTGACAGTGCTCATCAACTCCAGGGGGTACGTGCAGCAGATGGGGACGGCCTACGTCCACTCGTCGTCGCGTCTTCGTCGCATGGGGGGCCGTCTGGTGGTGATTCCGGAGTCAGCCCTCTGAAATCACAGGCAAGCGCAAGAGGAGGGGCAAGCGCTCCTTCTACTGTGGTAAGTGCAACAAGGATGGGGTGGACCACAGGTACGAAGATGCCCTTGTGGAGGGAGTGCCTCTATTGCCAAAAGAGAGGGCATTACTCCCATGACTGTCACCACCCCCATACGCGTTGCACCGTCATAGGTGCCGGGTCTTCCCTGACCACCAGTACTATGGGAGGAGCTGTCCTGTCAAGGCCACAGAGTTGCAGCCCGTTGCTCATTATGGGATGAGTATGACGCGATGACGTCGATGCAGGTGAGGCGCTTTGGGATGACTTGACTGGGATCCATGGACAGGGGTGACTAAGGCGCATGGTGGTACATGCGCCTAGGAGAGAGGGTACTGTTACGGTTATGCGGGCCGCCCGGCCCATTCCTTGCTATTTTCCGTCTATTTTCGACTTGTGTTATGACCTAGGACCCTTTCCTTGGCCAGCCCCTCTGTCGACTTCTAGGGGCTGTGCATCGCCGTTTTGGACGTGCATTTGACTCAGGGATATGACTCAAATCTTGAGTCAGCGTTCTTGACTCAGACCTTGAGTCAGACGCACTGAGTCAGTTCTTGAGTCATCAGAACTGACTCAGGTCCTTAGTCAATAGTCTTGACTTCGCTACTGTACTGTGACCTTTGTAGGATAGTTGGCTGGCCCTCTGTACACATAAATAGGGCCCTGTAGACGAGCTAAAGCCCCAGCTTCAGCTTCGTCTAGAATCGCAGTTCATTGTTCCTGCTCACACTCGCATCGCATCTTCTCCTCTCTCCTTGTGAATCCCCTCTTCGTACCTTGATCCAGGTACTTCGCGCCACGATCAGACATCTGTAAATTTGTTCCATTTCCTTGGAACAAGTCCTTCAGACGCCTGAAACCCTAATACGAACGCGCTGTGAGAAGTAGTTCCCACTTCTCACCCCGCGTCCGCCCTCAACCTTAGTTCAACTCCCACGAGTGTCCTTGGAACGCAGGCGTCCCTTACGTTCCAAAAACACTCGCGCCCGTGTTGCGGTTGAACCTACACATCGTCTTTCATCCATCTGCCACCGTCTATCCTTTTAGGAACGGTAACTCCGACCATCGCGTGCGCCGGCCCGTACTAACCGCCTCACGCGATACGAACCTCCGAGAGTTCGCACAGTCAAGTCTACTCCTCTAGGACCTTGTCTGCGCGTGCTAGAATCGACTATTTGGTGTTGCTAGTCTTGTCCGACTCGCCACAGCAAATAGCCAACCAGAACGACGCTCACTTCGAGCCACGGTCCCTGCGAACCGTGACACAAGATAGCGGCGACAAAAATCTTGAGAACGAAATCAGCGATCACAAGGGTAAAAACAACCTGGGAAAATGCCCTTAAAAAGAAATTCCAGGAACTCCACCCAGATTAGATCACTCGAGACGAGGTTTTTTAGTGGGTAGTAAACGCGGTAGCCCCGCCTCATGAGCCCCACACTATCCCATATCAGGGATGTGCGTAAACGCATTTTTTATCCTCCCTCCGAGTCCGGACCCTAGTGGCCCGCTTCAGCGCATTAGGCTAGAGCTGTTAGGTAACCTAGATTACTATCTTCTCTACCTAATACATCGCTTAGTAAAAAAAAAAAAAAAAAAAAAAAAGAGTCCGGATGAGCGTGTAGCCACACTCGCGTTGGGCTGATTTACTACCCATACACAATCTCTCTTTGAACAATGGATTATATATCATCGCCTTATGAACAAATAATCACAAGTTTCGTAGAGCCCGCATGCGTGTGTAGTTCGGAATCTTGCTTAGCTAATTTGTCGCTAACTCTCGATACCCGGATAACCGAGTCTTGACAGACCCTTGATTACACCGGGTACCATGGGCTATGTTGTGGCGCTTGTAGTTATAATTCAAGATTTTGATACGGTGGATACTCCTGTTGTATGTGAGATGAGAGCTCTCAAATTTAGGAGTAGGAGAAGGGGTACAACATCTGAGATCGATACTAGATCGTCTGGATACGAATTTCTTTCGCCATACCGAACCGCAGAGTTTGGCTAGGGCTGGAGACGTAGATGACATCGAGTTCATTGATATTGCATATTTTGCCCTTGTTCCCTTTACCACTTCGTGTTTAGTTTGTTGGCTAACGATGACATGTACATACTCTGTCAAATGTCTAGAATGGTTGACGCCAGTAGGACTTTGAACGTCATTTTCTGAAACTTTCATTTCATGCCTCAGGAATGCTAAAATTATCGTAAGGAGATGTGTTGAGTGCCACATGTCAACTCGAGAGGAAATGGAGTAAATATCCCAGAGAGGGAGATATTCGATGTGACCATATAGTAATACATGGAAGCCTTGCCACACAAAGTCCCAATTAGCTGCGACAGTTGCCTACTAACGACTGAAAGGTGGGCCCGCTCGAAGTCCAGGTTGTGTCGGCTCGCGCTTTGCCTGGTGGGAAATCCGTGTTTTGGGTTTCAAGGGCTCGACCAGTAGGAACCGGCAAATGCCGGGGGCACCGGTCACCCTTTAAAGCCGTAGGTCTCCCGTCTCGACTCTTGAGTCGTTGTTCTACGGACACTGTGTCCAAGTTTATTCTTCTAGCTCGGGAGCTTCCGCCTGGTATGACTTATATAGTAAATTGGGCCATGGCCCAATGTTACTTGAGCATTTCCATGTTACTCCATGGACCTGGTTAGGTCCAGGCGCGTACCTGAGACCTGAGGCCTGAGGGACAACCGTTTACTAATTGCGTTTACGGCTTCTATCGTACCTGAATGAACCCAAATAGGCTAAGGGTTCGGAAGCCCGGGCTGGCGGCAGCAGGGCGTTCTCTGGTACCCCTCACTAGACATTGACAGATAGCATGTTCAAGCTACTAAACAAGGAGCTGATGTACTAACTTCTGTGAGAGAAAACCGACACGGGTATGTCGTTGGGTATTCACAAAGTTGACCAATCAAGTTTCAGGATTTTACTAACCGTTATCGTAACACGGGCAGTGACTGGTCCGACCCGTGTCAAGCCGTTTTTCTCCAGAGCGCTATCACGAATATTATGGTATATCCCTGGCCAGGTTAACGTGGAACCAGCACCTCATCAAATGTCGCCGACTAACTTGGCAGCTGGAGAGATCCCCGGGCCTTGAATCTGCTGCCAGTGCTGCCGTGCAAACACCCCGCCACATAATACCACTCATCCGCCTTTACAATTCTGATGTGCCCACATATCAGCATCTGTTTGGATATTTGTCAATGGAAAACAGGCTTCGGGACACTATCAAGGCTGAGAACGCCAAGCGTAGGAGAGACTCGGCCAACTTCCTGCAGACGAGCGAAAGAGTGCTACCGCTGGCTTTGTTGGCACCACACATCATTAAGAGGGGTTGATCTTGTGTCGCACGGATTGAGTTGTGTATGTATTCGAGGTGCTCCTCCCTCAATCTCCCCCGGCAGTTTTTAAACTTATCTTCTCTACCACCCGCCGCCAACGTGCATGAGAAACCTCGGGTTGGCCGATTCCCTACATTATTTTGTCGCTGTGGCCTTGACGCACATTGTTTATTACCCTGTCAACAGCGTCTTGCTCATAGGTTCACTTTTGCGGCTATCGAGCGGCCGCGGTACGCGACAAGTCCGCCGGAGGGGAGGCAAACAACGATACCCCTCATCAACATTCCTCTGGCTATTTATAATCACGAGTTCTCAACTGGTCAATAAAGCATCCTGGATCGGCTATAAGGTAACAAGTGAGGCGATATCAGTTACGACGGTGAGGGGGTGCAGTAAGGCCAATCGATATCATGGCATTGAGGAGGCGACCGTTCGTCACCACTGCACCCCGAGGGCGGCACGGCTTGGATAGCGATCACACCCAGCGGGGTATGATGTATACCTTATTGTCTTTCACGAACACTTAGTAGCACTAACGGCGTATTGTAACACGGCGGCACTTCGCTTTCTGATCGACCGCGCCCACGCCGGGCGGCAGCAGCGTTGGGGATGCTGCTCCTCTCCTTCCAACATCTCCTTCCAATTGACCTCCAGTAGCCCCTTTAAGGACGATCTCAATGTTGCGACTTTCCCCAACAAGGATTCTGCCGCCCTTGCCATGGCTCTTCTGGTGACATTGCCACCAGTGTGTATGCTGTCGACCTCATGAAAGGTTCAAATACTAGTCACCAAGGAAGAGCAACTAGTAAGTTACCACCGGCAACTTCACCCTACTAACGGTGGTTGGGTATGGACCAGGGGTTGGGTAATGGATCACTTCAACTTTCTCATCTAATTCTTGCGCAGTCACCACAAACTCGACATATGGTATCCTGTACCACATACAAGCATATTCCGTGTGTTTTTTTGGGTAGAACTTGAAATTGTGTTGAAAGCATGATGGTCCATTACCCATCCCCTGGTCCACTACCAAACCCGTGTTAGTATTTCTCGGTGGGCTAAGCAAGTGCGTAAAAAGACGGCCAGCGGGAAACAGGCCGATGGATTCGGAGTAGATTCAGCGAACGTAATCGTATATACACTTGTGTGAATGACAGCACGGTCGTTTCCCTTTCCACATTTCTATTCCCACTCTAGCACGAAAAGTTATACCACGCGGCAAAGGCCGTTTCTAATTCCGAGTCTTTCGGATACAGGGACCACCTCCCCGAGGACAGGCTGCAATGGAATTCTCTCAATGCCCTCACCCATTATCTTGAGTTGCAGTATATGAGTGGGACCCCGCAATTTAACCTTGTATTCAGCGATGAATGATCAGGTGAATGATCAACCTTCGCGGCTTCCCTAACCTATTAAACCCCCCGGGCCCCTGTGGCCTGTGTGCCTGGTCTATAATTTAATAGCACCCGTAAGTTCGAGGTAAGGTCGGGAATGGCCTTATCTTGAATCTCAGCCTAAAATGACGAAATTACGTTTCTTTCCAGAGACCTCGACTCGATTCTGATTCTTTACAGCGTCCTTCCTGGCGTGCCGGCGTGTATCCTTCAAAATTCATAGCATCGGGAGAAGAGACTCCGGGCCTGCACTGACAGAGTTTGCAAGGGTCTTGTAGTCCGGCCAGTACTGGACGGGAGTGTGCGGATGGGGTTCACCGTCCGTTCTCACACCCGGCGTCCCTCAGGCCTCAGGCTTCCCACATTTTTTATGTGCGTGCCAAACTTTCTATTTACCCGATATCGTTCTCAGACTAAATGAAAGGACAATAAACCGGCAGCGTCCTTGGACGACAGGCGTGAAATTTACACAAGTCTGGAACGGTTTGACAGATTGGCCGACGTGCAGGGGTAGGGGATGTCCTGCGTCACGTTCGGCTGCTCATGTCATAATGGCGGCCGTACCTTTGAGCGGATATGTTTGACTGATATTCCAACAGAAAGTGACCTTCTCGGCCTACTCACATTTGTATTCCTGATGGTTGGACGTGGAATTCGGATACTCATGGTTGTCCGAAGGAATGGACGAAATCATACCTTTAGCCAGTTGGTGCATTGATCAACCACTTTCCACTATTCAACTTGGACAAACCTCGAGGCTAGTTTGAAATGTTGCCGTCTCGCCGATGCCGCGAGGCAAACCTTGTCGAATTTCAAGTTCAAGGCGCTCCATCAACAGATACGGTAGGTGTTGTTTAAGTTTGACAAATACCAGTGACATCTTCCACATAAATGTTCAGCAGAATATGCAACCCCGAAACGTTGCTGAACTGCGCCGTCTGCCAGTGCGCAATGAATCGGAGTACCTATGTCATCGACGTGATTACTTATTCCCATTGGGACAAGTGAGAACGACAGGCCCTCAAGGAAGAGCAATGTGTTTGGATATTCCGGCGAGTCCCCTTGCAGCATGAATGCGACACTCTGTTCTAGATTGCGAAGGATGAACAACTTGGACCTTGCCTTTACGGGGAACACAGTCGTATCAGAGTCGTATGGCACCCGAGGAAACCAGATCCTCGCGTTTGGCGCACCGCAAAGCCATCCAAGTCGGCAAGGCAATCGGCTTCCACATTCTTGGTGATCTAAACGCCTTGTCGGTTTCGGCGTGTGAAGTAGCATTCAAATTTTCATCATTACGCCACTTAATGCGCACATTAACGAAATTGCCTACATCCATTTACAGTAGCGACATATCACTATTCCACAGCCACAGTCCAAATTGAAACTCGAGACCCAGAAAAACAAGCAATAAATCTTAAGGAAAGTATCGAGGAAGGACCCGATAGAAAATTGTCCAATCAGAAACTGTCCGCCTGATAATTATAATTCCGTCATGCGTCAGTTTGAGCGTGCAAAGCGCCAGGACATGGCCTTACCTGAATTCGACCACATATTAGTACCAGTGATTACCATACCACGAATTATTCGTTTAACCAGCTCTTCAAGGCCTTCTGATGTCTATAGTAGCATGTGAGTGAACAAACCGTGCAGCAATCAAGACAAGGGGAGGTCCTTACCGGAACTGCAACCACAAGAGCAGCCAACACAAGCACGGAGAGTGGGGCAAGGAAGAAGCGCATATTTTGAGATGGTAATAGTTTCAACTGGTGGGAATGGCTTGGTGGGTACACAATAAGCTGTGAGTTGGGATCAGTTCATGCATTTTCGTCAGTCTTTTAAGGAACACATTAGCGCGCGATTTGAAACGAATTCCGATTTGGCAAGGTCTGACTAATCTCAGCTGAGGCCCGGAGTGAAATTACTGTAACCCAAAATGATGCGTGCCTGTGATTTTCACTTTTGGTTAGCACACCGATACAAATACAGTAAGGGATCCACGGCATGCCGTGTGGAAAAGATCTTTCAACAAGACAATAATGGGCATTGATAGTCATTGACCACGCGCTCCATCGATTCAAAGGTCTCCACTCCCGTGAGAGGAAGCTAGCGCCACCGGTAACGATGCCCGAATCTGAGCTGCAGACAAGTGATAGACATGCCCCGCAATCACTCAATTCAATCCAACTTGAAATTGAATTACAGGGGCCCGAGCCTTTTTGGCGCAACCATGTCCGTGGAATCGGGAAATGAATTGGTGTACCTGCGGACGCCGTGACCTTTTTGCTGAAGCTCCACGGAACTGACGCCAGCAAAGCGTGAAGGTGCCTTCATCAAAACCTTTCTCGGTCGGAGATGACGATACCATGGTGGTTTTTCACATTGCGCCGTCAGCCTCACGACGTGAAGATTTATGACCAATGGTACGATTGCGACGGAGAGAAATGATGCTCAATATCCTCCGAGTCAGCTTCAGTGCCCTGGCCAGATCACTTCAAATTTCTCACTCGATTCAAGGCTTAAACACCATACAGTAAAACCCGATATGCATCCAGCACTACATACAAGTATATTCCGTAGGTGTATTTTTTTTGGTAGAGACCGTGTGATATAGCGAAATGAAAAAAAAAAAAAAAGCAGTTTCTCACGCCTGCCATAGTACGATGCAGCCACTGATGCTTAGATAATCCCAAGGAAGCAGCAGCGCCGGAGGCGGCTACACACGCACACACCTGCGCATGAGGGAATGGGGGTGCGCGCTCCAAAGCGGGCATGTGCATTTGCGGCAGGGGAAATGGGTCGTCGTGTCGGGCCGCTGCCACATGCAGTTCAATAAAGTAATTAATGTTGCCAGGGTCAAAAGCTGTTCCCTTTGCGATGTGGGAAACAATAAGCACAATTGAATACCTGAACTCTTCCTCCTGGCACCACGCGTCAAATTCAGCTAGACTACTCCACTTGTGTTGGTGTGGCCGGTCTCGAGGTCATGATTGAAACTTCCTGGCCTTAGGGTTGTCATTATCGAGATGTCGCTGTCGCTTGCCGGTTGCCGGGTAACCGTTTGTGGCGAAGCCCTCCTGGCGCCACGTCAAATTCAACTAGCTACCGGTCTCGCGGTCATGGTTGAAGCATTGCTTCAGGAATAAGCGGAGCAAAAAGTGGAGGAGAATGGGTACGGGACACTTTGGTTGACATTTCCGAGATGAGCGGCGCGATATCCAATTGAAATGGCGGCAAGGTCGTCATTCTCGGTGACAGTAAGCAGGGGCAATGGGGGGGTACGTAGTAAGGAAGGTGTTGCAAACGCGCTTGAGGACTCGGAACGCGCTCTCCCTCATTCATTCGTCGGCTACAATCCACTTGGCCACAATAAATTATATATTCGAAATATTATTATATTTCTCTTCACACGGTGCAAATTTTTACAAACTTGTGACAAGCACGATTGATCCGTTGAGGAACCCTGATCCAGGTTGAAACCAGGTGACTACGGTTTGCTGCGCAGGGGTGAAGCCCACTACGCTACTTCTACAGTAGTGTTGTTCAGACGGCCGCACGGACCGTCCCACCCTTGTTTGATACGTGCAGCGAACCATGCTGCGGCGTGGTGTTTGTGGCGCGCAGCTACGTTCGCTTGTCTTAAGACTCGAAAGCCCTTCTCCACCACTCCTCTTCTACATCCACCTCACGCACTATGGAGATTGACCGTGCTGAACCTGCTCTAACCCTAGAGGCAGCGCAGATGCTGCGATTTCCACCTTTTCCAACCGTACCGGATGGTGTAGAACTCATCTCCTTTCTCTCGTTCCGGCCCTCTGGCATCTGCGTCCCGATAGACGACGATGACGAAGATCGAGCTACAGAAGAGATCGATGGGCTGGGGATACCAACCATCGCACTACGCGCCAAGCACGCTACGGACAACGCAGAAAGGAAGAAAAAGAAGAAAAAGAAGAAGGTTGGCGGCTCTCAGCAGGTGCAGGTTGCACCAGAAAAGCCCAAGACATGGTGGGAGGTCTGGGAGGAGTTAGAGGATATCAGAAGGAATCCCTACGATAGGTTGGTGCCACCCCTTTTGTACGCTGTGTTCCATAGTCTGAACGACTGAATAGGAACATGGCCGCTCCAGATCGGCTTTATCAAGCTGGAGGTGACTTCAAAAATGGTCGCACATGGCCCGCGGCTTCACTGGGCGTGCAACATGTGTGGGATATAGTACGTTAGCTGTGCTCTTGGTGAAGTACGGATAACTCAACTTCGTTTATAGTTTCGTCTCTATATCGGCCTACTGCAGCAGAGCCCTGCTCCCAAGGAAGCAACCCAAGATGGCGCTGCCGGGTCAGATAACGTTGATTCGGATTCGGATGATGGTAACGACGCGCCAACCGACGACAAGATCGAGGACCAGGTCGAGGACAACCGGCTGGAGATTTTCCTCAACGACCCGGAATTGAGCATGAAACTTTTCTTCTCGTCGCACTTCCGTGAACGTGGTCTCATCTGGTAACACACCCTGCCTGTTTATTATTGCGCCACCGCTTCTTACTGCCACGATTCAGGTCAGAGCCACGTTGTGTTGCTACCCCCATCCTGGTGTCCTTTTTCTTGCGTTACCTAATTCGCAGTCGCGTTTTCCCAGAGCCGGAGTACGATCGCCTCATTAGACGTGCGCTCGAGATCGTCGAGCTTGCACGCGTAGAGCTACCCAACTCCTGGAAGATGGGCCGTGCGCTCCCAGACGCATTCAGTGATGGTTGCAAAGGGCTCTGGGGCTCAATGCAACCGATGCCCATTTGGACCCTCCCTGCAGACTCACCATCGGACAGCATTGATGAGCCTGATATGAAACGACCAAAACTCGACGATACCGAGTCCCCAGAACCAGAGATCTGTCTTGACGGTCCGGCCGTCTTGGAAAATCCATACGTTGATATCGCGGCCGAGCTAAACTCCGTGCCTGTCAGTGAATGGGGGGCTACTGAGGCAGGACAAGACACTACGATGGAAGGCTGGGGTCCAGCCAAAGATAGCTGGGACAACATCGCTACACATTCCGCTGATGAGGATAAGGATAAAGATACAGCTCATGAGCCGGCCCCAGAGATATGGGATGCATCCACCGCCGAGGCCCCAGCAACGTGGGATCTCGAGCCACCCACGCTCCTACCGCTCATGGGACCAACTGCGCTTCCGCAGACGCACACGACAGGTGTCGTCGAGCAGTCCACACGGCGCATCGTGCGCGTCGACCCCCCACGCTTGCCTCGGCTGCTCGCTCAGAATGCGCCGCCTGCAGAGGCCGTGGAGGAGGACCTTGCATGTCGATTCGCGCGCCTCATTCTTGCACCGTGGGATCGGCTCGACCAACGCATATACGAGGCCGGATCGGACGTGTTACCACCGAGCGTGCTGAGCACGAGCCGGGGCCAGGTCGTGATGGACGAGGAGGAGGATGGCGAGCCGACACCTGGCGCGCATCGTCCGTGGAAGGATGAGATCGCCGTCCTAGTAAACCCGAATTTGACGGACATCTTCATCAAGGGTATGGGTTTCGGCGCCATCTGGGTGGAAATCGTGCGCGATAAAGAGGCAGAGGACAGCTCTGCCGCGCCGAAAAAAGGCAAAGGCAAGAAGAAGGAAGTGCCAAAGTATTGGTACATGGAACAGCTCGTGCACCAAATTCCCAGTTTCTACATTGATAAGATTGAAGAGGATTGACTCGATAACAATCCAAACCCTCGCCCTTTCTTGTACAATGTATGTAGTGTAGATTGTGAGAAAATGACAAAGCCTCACGGCGATGTAAGCCAAACTAGGAAAGAGACCTTCCTTTCTCGCTAACCTTCAAGATGCCATTTGGAGAGATCGTCGTCGGCTCTCCGGGCAGCGGCAAGTCTACCTATTGTTACGGAAAGCATCAACTCTTCACTGCGCTTAACCGGCCGATCTCAATAGTCAACTTGGATCCCGCAAATGACAATATCCCATATCCATGCGCTATCAACATTGCCTCGCTTATCACCCTCCAAGATGCGATGTCAGAACACGGACTTGGGCCAAATGGCGGGATGTTGTATTGTATGGAGTATCTGGAAGCTAACTACGACTGGCTAGAAGATCGACTACAGGAGCTGGGGAAGGACGCATATGTTCTCTTTGATCTGCCTGGGCAGGTCGAGATCAGCACGAATCACAATTCCTTGAAGAGAATAATCGAAAAGTTGGGGAAGAGTGGCTTTCGGGTACGTTGGTTCGTGTAATGTTGGCTGCCCTAGTCGTTCATGTTATGGCCACTGTGGATTTTAGCTAGCTGCGGTCCACCTATGCGATTCGCATTATGTAACAGACGCAGCCAAGTACGTCTCGGTATTACTCTTGTCTTTGAGGGCAATGCTCCAGCTCGAATTACCTCACATCAACGTCCTGTCGAAAATCGACCTTCTGACGCAGTACGGTGATCTCGGTATTTATCATCCCCTGCTTTGTTTCCTCTCATATTGGAGACGCAACGACCAAAGTCTCACATCTCGTGCAACAGACTTCAACCTCGACTTTTACACCGAAGTGCAAGATCTTTCGTATCTCGAGAACGCACTGTCATCTGCTTCGCCGCGTTACAGCGCCCTGAACATGGCAATCTGCGGGTTGATAGAGGACTTTGGTCTCGTCGGATTCGAGACGCTCGCTGTGGAGGTGCGTCGGGCCGGCAAATACTGGGGGACGAAAAAAACGTATCGCTCGGATGTTAACTCACGCAAACAACTTTTTACAGGATAAGCACTCAATGTTGAACCTAACGCGCGCCATTGATCGCGCGACCGGCTACGTCTTCATTCCCCAGGCGGGTACGAAAATTCCCGAAGGAGCGGTGGCGGACCCGTCCGCGGCGAGCTCGGCGCGACCTAACGCGTACGCGCTCATGTCGAGCGCGATGGGCCCGCGCGGAGGGTTGCGCAGCGATGTTAGGGATGTGCAGGAACGGTGGGTCGATGCGCGCAAGGAGTGGGATGCGTACGAGGAGACGCAGTGGCGCCGCGAGGGCGAAGCTATGCGCCAAGCCGCTGCGGAGGTTGAGAAGCAGAAGAAGCTTCATATTCGTGAAAGGAAGTAATGATGAGGGACTTTTTTGACATTTTTTTTACGTCGTTTGTAAGTCGCAAGTAATTCAAAGTTATATGAGTAGCTTCTTTAGGCAGAGTCGGACTCGCTCGGATGCGACTCGGAGTGTTCATACATTTAAGCCAACGTCGGATTCTTAAAATTGACAAACTTGATGATCATTCAATCTGCCAGACCAGAGGCAAACTGAAGAGACAGTTGAATGACGGCGGCGTGGAAACGAAACCACGTGGCTTCCTTCCTGGCTGTCACTCCGCTGGCATCGGCCGGGGTAACTCCTAAGAGCACCAAGTACGTCCATTGAGGCTCGTTAGCAAATTGGGCCCATCGGGTTTCTGCTCTGCCTGTTCCGAAGTGTTAGTCCTATTTCAAGTTAGCCAGGCGTCGTAACCTTATGATTTCTTCCAAGTCGCGCCTCTTCATTCGGTTCCCACCATTCTGGAGGCCCCCGAAAGTTTTGCCAAGACGCATCGTTTTCTGGATTTTTTTGGAATACGCTGGTGGCTTTGGCTTGCTTGTGACATTTCTACTGCGTCGGAAAGGACCTCGCAATGGGGGAATAGTTGCTCTGTCTCTCAGGCTCCTGGTGTAGCGATATTTGCTTTCTGAACGACTTTTCGCGTCTAGTGGCGCACTCCATTCGGCCTCTCCTCATGCTTACTATTGGCGTCGGCCTTATGGTGGTTAGAAATAGCGGGTTTTGCACACCCATCTGCAGAATTCTTGAGCACTATAGAGTAACACGCGTAAACCTGCCAGCCACCAACTTGTCTACTAGGCTTGAAAAGGTTTCGATGTGATCCACGGAAGCCTTTTGAGTTACTCAAGGGCTCCCACAGTCCCATCATGCTCTCCTCATGTGTGATCATCGATTGAAGCAGGTCTTACTCGGATGCTTTTCTCCTTGACCATTTCCGCTTGGTTCACGCCAGGTATTAGGAGCCTACGCCTGGCCTATGAGCTTGCTATCCAAGGCATAATGACAACGTCTGATTGGCCGACTGTTCATTTGGCTCTAAAGTATCATTTATTTTTCCCACCATGCAAGGGCCCGGATCCTTGGCGGTGCTATAATACGCCTTCGAGCTGTTCGATCCAAATACTGACATAAACACGCGTTCAGACTCATGTGGCGCTCTCTTTGGAGCATTTCCAAAAGGCCATGTGCACAAATATCTCAATCCTGTGTGATATTTTGTTAGCGAAATGGGGTATCTTTGGCTAGAAGCTTGCCTCGGATTTCGGAGCCTTTTTTAATCCGGTATTCTGTCCCCCAATCACCAAGAGCTTACTGTAATGTCCATATCGCCCGTGTCCAACTATGATACGATGATTATGATGCTCAGTACAGTACAAGTCAGTCGGTTAATCGCCGGTACCGAGGATTACGTCTGCTTGATTATGACACGTGGCTGATATGGATTAACATTATCTCCGCAGTTCGTGATCGGCACTTCCCATGGTGTACTCACAAGAAAGTCGTGTTTTTGCTTATCAAGGACGGGGATCCATGAAGGACACGCTTGGCTTACACCAGAGCACTGGACAGAGCACTGGAGACAAGGGCTAGGCATAGGCCAGTCCAGGCTTCTAAGTCGTCACGCAGCGGGCAGTGCTACAATCGTGTTTTGTGTCACAGCTTCCCAGCATCGTGTGGAGTGGGACTGCTAAGCTAGTAAACTGCGCTGGTTCCCCGCCGACCTCGAGGTGTACACGTTTCAGGGGCGCGGCAACCACCTTGTGCCAGTGAATTGACGTCGAAATATTAAGAATGTGCGTTGGCAAGCCCGTGTGGCCCATTTCCCGTACGGGTTCGGTGCGGCTGTCAAGGCGCATGAGGATAGCAGCAACCGTTCATAAAGAGTGCGTCGTGTCTAGAACGGCAACAGGGTGCTATTACAGAACAGATACTTTTACCGTCCCGCAGGTAATGGTTAAAAGACAGGTCATATGATACAGAGAATAGTAAAGGTTAGCCTAGGTACAGAAATTGATGGTAAAGTTGTCTAAGCATTATACAGAGGTAAAGACGTAAAGTAGGGCGTCTGATAAATACCTGGTCATGTCATACGCGGGCCGTGCTGGACGGCGCCGTTGATACATATTATGGCGTAAATGAGCTGTCAATCGAATCTACATCAAAATGCCAACACGGAGGTCCTAGCATGCAAAGGAAGCACATGAGCGGCCATTAGCCAGACCTACGGCACCTATAGGTCAGCATCGACATTTCCGTGGGTACAAACGGGTGAGGGTGAGAACGTACGTTGAATAAGAAATATGACTTTCTATCAGCCTCCAAGGTCCGCCAATGGTAGTAGCGCAATCCGACATAGGTCCCGAGGCTGACGAAAACTGCGATGCTGATAGGACCGATTTCCCAGAACCAGCTGAGGAATACGGACCAGGCGATGGTAGCGAAAAGCGTCAAAATTCGAGAGAATTCGGGCGCATAAATCGGGAAAGTCACACGCCCCGCTACCTTATCTCCTTCGACATCAGGAAAGTCTTGTGCTTGTATCGCAGTGAAGATGATCATGCCGCTAATAAACACCGCTGTGACGGACACGAAATCCATCGCATGGTGGGCGCCTATTTGTTGTTAGGATACGTCAAGCGAAAGGAATCTTTCTCCAGGTTACATACCGATGATTGTGGTAGCGCCGAGTTCAAAAGAGCTGTATCCTGCAGCAGTACAGAGGGCTTTTCCAACAATGTTGCCCGACCCCCCGAGCTCATCATAAGTAAATGTGGTGACCACGAGGCCGAGGGTTGTCATGACGAGATCTTGATCGTAAATTGACGACAGATATATGCAGAATGCGACCATTACCCAACGCAAGGCAACAGCTTTGGACTCTGAAATCCTCCCAGACGGAAGGGGACGCCAAGGGTGGTTTACCTTGTCTTCTTCGCGACTGCGTGCTTGGTTGGATACGTTGCACAGTAACAGGTGGAACCACACCCATACACAGCAGCGGAACAGGCCAAAGAACGACTGTATTGGTGCGGTAGCACAAGCAAAGACAACCTGTGCTCTATTAAGCATAGTAAAGGGTTGCCCGAGTCAAGCACTTACAATGGGGACGAAAATGGTCTTGTAGTCTGTCCAGGTAAATAAAATGGCGGTGTGGAGGTGGTAGCTCAGTACGAGTATAAGTCGCAGGATAAAGCCGGCCACCATACTGACAGTGGAGTCGAAAGGGGCGAGTCCAGACAGGATGTTCATATAGAGGGGAATTCCGAATCGTCATCGCGTTGCAAATGAGGTCAAATTATAAGCGGAGGAATGAATGCTTGGATGCACCAAACAACGCGCTGGGCGAGGACGTTCGAGAAGGAAACCGACAGCGGTCATGTTTCGTGAAAGGAAAAAGTCGTGTGATAGAGCGGGTTGACACGCAAAGGTCATGAATGTGGCTAGGCAGCGTCATAACGTTTGGGTTTTCTCTAGCCGCTCATTTGTCCATTTGTAGGGTGAGAACCTAGAAGATACATCACACCTTGTCTCGGAGTTTTCCTTTGAACAAAGCTAGAAGACGGCATGAAGGTTGTAATAGCCACATAAGGCCATGTAGGCGGAAGTCCGGGGCTGAGCAGAGTAAAGACGCGGTGGTGACCCGGAATCGCGACTTAGACCAAACGCGTAAGGGGCCGAAGTCATGCGATAAATCACGTGATATTTCCGAGACTAGTCCTAACAGGGTAATAGTAACGTGACACAAAGCTGTTTAGGGCCGGATCGTATATTGAACGTGACACGTCGCCCCAGCCAACTATCTTTTATTTTTAACACCGTCATGAAACTGAAAGAGATCCACAGAACTTCTACTTTTGCGTGGTCGCCTCTCTCAACTCCATTACTAGCAACGGGAACAGTCGCCGGGGCCCTAGATGAGTCTTTCTCCAACGACAGTCAACTGGAGATATGGGCTCCCGATTTTCTCAACAAGCTCGAGTATGATCTCGGTGGGGAAGGTCAGCTAGGCCCGCGCGGCTCGGTTTCGAATAGTTCAAGGTGTGCCTTTAGCTATTCGTCAATTATGCTCGACAGAATGTCTCCCTTGGTAGGTTCAATCGCATCACCTGGGGGAAGGGAGATGGTAATCGCCCCGAAGGCGTGATTGCTGCCGGTATGGAAAACGGAGAGCTTACTATCTGGGACCCATCCAAAATCGTGGCCCATGTAAAGTTCGTCTCTGTATGTCCCGTTCTTGTGGCGGCGCGAGTGACGTGATCACTCCAGTACCTCCGAGGCTCTTTTACTTAAGAATAGCACGCATACTGGACCAGTCCGTGGTCTAGATTTTAATCCTATACAAGCCACTCTATTTGCTTCAGGAGGCATCAATGGAGAGGTACACCTATCCTTTATGTTTCCAACTCGTAGTATCTTACTCATTCTCAGGTTTACATCTGGGATCTCAAAGATCCTAGTAAACCGTATTCTCCTGGTACTCGAAGCTCAAAACTTGACGAAGTCAGCGCACTGGCTTGGAACAATCAGGTCCCTCACGTATTGGCAACATCTAGCGGCACTGGGTACACTGTTGTGTGGGACCTTAGAGGCAAGCGAGAGGTCGTCGCGCTGGCATATGGCGGCAATACAAGTGGCACTCAGGCCGGCAGCGGGCGCCGTGGAATGAGCGATGTGGCGTGGCACCCAGATAATGTTGGTGGTTGGTCGTTTCACACAGATGACATATATTAATCGCTACGCAGGCGACTCGACTAGTCACTTCTTCAGAAGATGATGCTTCACCGATCATCATGGTCTGGGACTTGCGCAACGCGCGCGCTCCAGAAAAGGTATATCGAATCGTCTACGTTCTCGAATGTTACCTCATGGACAACATTAGATTCTCACCGGTCACGAGAAAGGCGTCCTTTCGCTTTCATGGTGTAAGCAGGATGCGGATCTTCTTTTGTCAAGTGGCAAGGACAACCGTGCACTTTGCTGGAACCCGCAAACCTCTGAGATCATTGGCGAAGTATGTCGTTGTCACCTGAGAGTGATTCCAAAAGTTGATCCAGTCCTAGCTCCCTTCAGCCGACAATTGGGCTTTCCAAGTGCAATGGTGCCCACGTAATCCCGACCTATTGGCAACCGCATTTTTCGATGGAACCATTGGCGTTCATTCTATCCAATCCACTAATGAAGTCTCCCAGAGTGAAATTGGCACCGCGACACCTCAACTGGATGGCGCTGACATTTTTGACAATCCGAGTTTCACACGGACCAATCAAGCTTCATTCACGCTGAAGCAGCCTCCAAAATGGTTGTGTCGCCCAGCTTCCGCCTCGTTCGGCTACGGTGGGCAACTTGTGACCGTATCAAATCTTACGAACAAGGAGGGTCGCCATCAGAGCGGCATTGTGCACACGCGCAAGTTGGCCACCGAAGACAATGTTGTCGCTCGTGCCGAGCGACTAAGCCAAGCGATCGATGGCCAAGACCTCCCTGCAATCGCAACTGAGCGCTGTGTCGAGGCCGAGGCTGCGGCAGTTGAGAGCGTCGCCGGATGGAAAGCTCTACTCAGCTTGTTCCATGCGGATTCGCGTGACGAGCTCGTAACACTTCTGGGTTTCTCTAAATCTGAAATCGCTGCACGCGTTGCAGAGGCCATTGCGAAACTAAGGTCCGCGGCAGAGGAGAGCACCCCGCTGCCAGTTGTCAAACCGCCTTCTGAGGACGACGTTACCGATGTCAAGCCACATGAACCAGTGGTGTCCTTCGCCGAGCCCGAAAGAAGCCCCACGGCCAGCGCAGAAGATTTGCTTGATGCGACTCCTTCGGAAGTCAGTGCTGGCGCTGCCTCGGACACATCAAACGTCACTCCACTTCCAGATGCCGAGTCTACAACCACCGCTCCCAGCCTCTTTGGTGATGATGGTCCCGCAGGTACACCCCAGCTAGACGCCGCGGCGGATTTCTTCAGTACAATGGGGCTAAATCAATCCACAAACGAGGCAGTTCCTGTTGTCCCACACACAAATTATGGCATTGACTCATCCGTTGCTGCCACCATTGGCTCTCGTCCTTCATCTGCTGCTTCGGACACTCTCAAAAGCAATACATTCCATATCTACCCTGCTGATGAAAGCGAGACGGATCGCCTGGTTACCAAAGCACTGGTCGTTGGTGACTTTGAAAGCGCTGTATCCTTGTGTCTTTCTGTGGAGCGCTTCGCAGATGCTATTCTGCTTGCAGTAAAAGGTGGCCCCGAGCTGCTCGCTCGTACGCAGAAAGCATACTTTGAAAAGCGTACCGTCGCGCTGCCATACCTACGCCTCTTCCAATCGGTGGTAACTAACGACCTCGCCGATATTGTTCAAAACGCGGACTTGCAAGACTGGCAAGAAATCTTCGTCGTCTTGTGTACTTTCGCACGCGCAGACGAGTTTGGTGGACTTGCAGAGCAGCTTGGTGCGCGATTGGAATTTCAAGCTAGCGTTGCCCGTTCGGAGCACGCTACCGAGGCTCCGGAACTGAGAAAAAATGCAACCCTGGCCTATCTCGCCGCGGGCCGCCTTGGGCGGCTTGTCAATATCTGGACCGAAGAGTTGGCCGAGGAAGAGAAGCGGATTCTGGCTGATGGGATAACACCCGGTGTTTCGCGATACACTGCCCACACACTTGCACTTCAGACTTTTATCGAGAAAGTCACTGTCTTCCGCGCAGCAGCATCGTATGTGGATAAGGATCTGGAGCAAAAGGAGTCCGTTGGCGAGGATGCAGCCGCCAGAACGTACAAGTTGTCTGGGCTGTACGATCGCTACTTCGAATATGCGGACTTCCTTGCCACACAGGGCCTCGTCAAACAGGCTGTCGCATTCCTCAAGCTCACACCGTCTGGTTATAGGGGCCAACCAGGTACACAGCTTGAGTTTGCTGCAGGAAGAGAACGCGTTCTTGTGGCGGCAGGGGTCTCTGAAATCCCAGTTGCGTCATCATCTCGCCCACAAGTCTCCCCTCCTTCTGTGGCCCCCATAGCCCCCGTTGTTCCTGCAATGGCTTCCACATCCGCCGCCGCCTCTGCGTCTACTTCCGCCTACCCATATAATCCCTATGCTGCTGCCGCTCAACAGCAGGCCGCCGGGCCCGCAATTGCTGCCGCTCCCGCATCAACTTATAATTCATATGCACCCACCAACATCCCTCCAGCTGCAAGCAATCCCTATGCACCTGCACAGCCTATCCAACAGCTATCACAGCCTTATCAGCCGACCGCGCCCCTCCATTACCCAACGGGAAGTGCGTACATTCAACATCCGACACAGCCGCATGGCGGTCAGATTGTACCGCCCCCTCCCCCGTCCTTTGGTGCCTCAAAGGCTACTCCTCCCCCTGCGGCCCCATTGCCACCCAAGCGCCGTGAGAACGGTGGCTGGAACGACGCGCCAGCAGTTCCTGACCGACGCACGCCTAGCGGCTCTGCGAATAAGCTTGCCGCTATCACATCACCCTTCCCAAATGCTGCACCCATGCAAGGTTCTGTCTCCAGCTCGACGTATTTCGCGCGTGGTCAGTCCCCAGTTCTGGCTCCCCCTCCCCCCCGTCCCGCTAGTGTGCAGGCACGCCCTCCTCCCCCGCCTGCAGCTCAGGGTCGCATCCCGGTCCCGCCTCCGCCGCATACAGCCGCTGCACCTGGGCAGTATCCGCCGGTCGGCCCAGCACCAGCTCCGCCGCAGATGGCGAATGCGATCCCCGCAGGCCAGCAGCCACCACCTCGTCAGCCGCCTCCAGGGCAATATGCCCCACCTCTGCAACGCGGCCCTGTGGCCTCCGCGCCCCCTCCGGCTAACCCATATGCGCGGGCCACTCCACCTCCTGGTGCAGGCATTCCGCCCGCGCCGCCCCCTCAGGCTCGTCAGGTGCCCGCACCAGTTGCTGGCCCATATTCCCCCATTTCACCACCACTGCAGCAGCAGCCGCATCCTGGTCTTGCCCCACAGCACCCCCCAGCCCCGACTCGTGTCCCCCCTCCGCCAGGGGGTCCTCCCCAGGTTTTGGGTGGCCAACCTATCGCTGGGCCCCCGCAACGCGCTGCATCGCAAGGACCTCCTCCCCCCAAGTATCGTGAGTTACGTTGCTCTCAAAACAAGTAGTATGAAGCTAAAGGTGTAACTGTAGCTCCTGGTGACCGGACGCACATACCCGATTCACTAAGGCCCATTTACAATGTGGTCAGTCAAAAGCTAAATCAAATCAAGGAAGCGACTCCTGTGCGTGTGCCCGTTTGCGATTCTCTAGTAGACCAGGTTGTTTTGACAGATCGATGCATGTAGAATTCTCAACGACGCCTGGTTGAGGACCTCGAGCGCCGTATCAACCCGCTATTTGACGCGCTGAATTGCGAGACGCTCTCGGCGCCGGTGGTTGGGCAACTTGGCGAGCTCACGAAAGGTGCGTAACATGTGCGATGGAAAGTGGCAAGGTTTGTACTTAAAGTGACATAGCGATGGCCAATCATGATCGCGAGCTTGCACTCGCCATCCATGTGGACATGCTGACGCGCACGAGTGGAGGCGATATTACGCTTTGGATGTCGGGAGTAAAACAGCTTATTCAGCGTTTGTAGGTAACATGTGTCGTCGAAAGATAGCGTGAGAATTACGAGTACTTATCAAGGACTTATATGTGGAATATCCTTCAGTGGACTCGAGAGATGCTATATCAACCCCTCAGTTGAGAAATTTGCGAACCCCTTTATATGTCCCGAAATTACAATTGAGCAATTTTCTTGGTATACAAAATTTTGCATGAGCTGCTGCATCAAACACAACAAGGTTGAAATATTCACATGTAGGTCGGCGCAAGTATTTATTTCTGACAATAATATTCAACCATCTTAATATGGTAACAATTGACGCTGGTGTTTGTTGATCCCTCAATTGACCAGACTCCACTTACCTCTCTGTCCATTGTGTTTGGATTGATGAAGACCGGCTCTGCATCACAGCATGAAGCCCTCCGCAAAGAGCTGACAGCTCGCAGAGCAGTTCACGAGGCTGCAGTTGAGCGCTTGAATGGAGAAATACGAGAGAAGAAAGACTCGTGCAAGCAACACAAACTACGCATTCAAGATCTCAATCAGCAAATCAGTGCCCTAGACGAAGACAATGCCACCGTTCGGAACTACTTTGAAAGATTTGAGTGGTCCGATAGATTGATGGAGCAGCTAAGGAATGTCTTCGGGATTGACAACTTTCGATTGGCACAAGAAGGGTGTGTTCTGTTTTTCTTTGCGTCGCCGTCCCTAGCCAGACCGTGACTGCGGAGCGACATTTATGGGAACAGGGTCTGTAATGCGAACATGGACGGGCGAGACGTTGTTTGCATCATGCCAACCGGTTCGTGGGCCTTCTCTTTTCATGTCATATCGACTCACAATCTCAGCGTTTTAGGAGGTGGTAAATCGCTCACATATCAGCTACCAGCTACCCTATTGCCCGGGTGCACGCTAGTAATCTCTCCTCTTATATCACTCATGAAGGATCAGATTCTTTATTTGAAAGAGAAGAATAGTCAGTAACCAAACCTTCTCGCGACCACCGGGAAAACTCGCTGATGCCACTTGTGCAGTCGAGGGATTGATGATTACTGCCTCAATGTCCTCTGCAGAGAAGGCGGAGGCTTATCGCCGCTTGACTGCCACAATCACTGGGAATGATCCAAAGCGGAGAGAAGTCAAACTTTGTTATGTGACGGTGCGTCTCGTTGAACTCATTCTTCCGATTTGTTTGAAGCGAGTTGCTTGGTAGCCAGAGAGAATTGCAAAGAGCAAGGAGTTTATGTCTCTGATAGATAAGATGGTCGCCGCCAAGAAACTTGGTGCGGCACCTTCTTCATGTGTTTGGCCTTGTCGCTCACTACCGCGCAGTACGGTTCGTCATTGACGAGGCTCATTGTGTTTCGCAGCAAGGCTATGATTATCGGTATTCTTCTTTTTGTTACACAAGTGCCACGTAGCTGATTATGTGCTTCTAGTCCCGATTATACCCAACTCACCAAGTTACGAAAGATTTACCCAGATGTGCCGATTCTCGCCCTTTCCGCCACCTGCCCACCCGGTCCACTTCGCAACCTCATGGCCATCCTTCGTCTCCCGCCTCCTACTGATGGTACAGGTACCGATACTCTCAAACTATATGACTGATTAAATGTTGATCAGTTCGTTAGCCGCGGTGCCCTATGGTACCGTAAAGTTTTCTAGTCCACTTTATCGAAAAAATCTACGCTACAAGATTGTTCCGAAGCCCTCTCACACCAGGCAGGTTGTGAGCGATATGGTCAAGTACATACTTGAAAGCCACCTCAATGATACCGGGATCGTGTACTGCCTTTCGCGCGCGGTGAGCACTTCGCTCAAACCCGAGTGGCCACTGTTAGTCATTTTCCCTGTAGGATTCAGAGCGGGTCGCAGCAGAGTTGGATGAAAAGAGCCAAGGCCGGATCAAAACAGGCGTGTATCATGCGGAGATCAACGACAAAGCGAAGGAGGAACTACACGAGTCGTGGCGCGCAGGGAGAATAAAGGTCATGTGTGCCACGATTGGTATGTCCCCCGTGCTGACTCGCTGTCGTCTGGTACTGACACCATGGTATGGTAGCATTCGGGCTCGGTATCGATAAAGCGGACGTGCGTTTTGTCCTACATCACTCGGTTCGTCCGCCGCCTGTTTAGGTCTAAAACGTCATGCCTAATGAAACGTTTCAAGATGCCTGTACGATTCAAATCTTATCATTTTCGCAACTTGACCCATAATACTATTTCAGAAATCTGTTGAATCATTCTATCAAGAATCTGGTCGTGCAGGACGTGACGGCAAGGATGCGGATTGTGTCTTGTATTATCGCCTTCTAGATGCATTGCGACTACCAGGGTCTGGGAAGGACAAGGATTGTCAACAACGGGGTATGTTATCACCTATCATTCATGAGGTTTTAGAAAGTTCATACATGTCAGTCCATTCCATGATCAAATTCTGCTTGGATGTACAAGAATGCAGAAATTTTGCATTTGCAAAGGATGTGCAACACCACTGTCCGTTATTGAGTTCCGTTAAACTGACAACCAAAACAGACATTTCAGTGCATCGGAACAACCTGAGGATAACACGCCGTGTGGACACTGCGACAATTGCACACGCGACCCGAGGACAGTCATTCAAAGCGACTTAACGCCCGATGCTAAGCGCGTGCTTGGCGTGGCTCGTGCTCTATGCACCCAAAAGGTCAAGGTGACGGCTGTTCAGCTTGCGCAGGCCGCAAGGGGAACAGGGGAAAAATCAAAGTCACTCCAGTTCGCCCCAGAGGATCAAGTTACACTTTCATTTCTTGTACGTCCTGTCTCATGTCGATATTCTTCTCATGTGTCGAGCTAATGGGGGGCGCAGGACACGGAAACCCTTATCGCATACATGCTAATTGAAGGTTTTCTGGGTGAAACATACACATACAATGCCTACGGGTCGCAGGTGTACTTAACACCGGGCCGCTTATCCCACAAGCTAGATGAAGGCCAGAAACTCGTTGTCCATCTTCTACAACGCGAACGCGCCGCGCGTGATCAACACATGACGGAGGGCTGCAGGAAACGCAAGGCGGGTCGCCCACCACACTCAAGTCGTGGTGGTATGACGGCCCATAGTTCGGAAGAAGAAGATGCCGATTTCGGAGACAACAGTGGGGAGGATGGAGAGGAGGATGAAGTCGAACAACAAGAGAACGCGCTTGACTTGCCAGCCAAACGCCGCCGTTCGAATCTTCAGTCATCGTGGATTCCAACCCGGGGGCCGTTGAACGACTCAAAGGCGGGCGACGACGTAGACAGTGACTCGGACCCGGAGGAGGGCCAGTGGAAGGGCAACCTACGCGGGGCTCCAGCATCATCACATCTGACGTTGAGAAGCGGCCCGCGGAGGTTGTCAGGGGCCACAGTTTCAGAAGCAGATTCGGTTCGTGTGATGGAGGTCATCGAAATCTCATCGGATTAGCATCCATACACCCTTTGCCCTCCCCTCTTCCAGCCTGGTTCATCATACGTTGGCCTCTAACTTTGGCGCGTTAGCTTTTTTGCGCTCAAGAGCGGGGCTTGTAGTCATCTCATAACACATATAGTCATTAATTCTGAAACGTCACGAGGAACTCGAGAGCCGTGACATTGGGAACCTTCTCGAAGCTTGGCGCTGGATCTCGAATCGTCTCACTACTATATCCCACGGTCAGGCCTCTCTTGATATCGCGCTCGGGGTAACCTATACTATCTGTACGCAGGGAAGACTTTGAGGATAACTCTGGATTGGCCATACTAGTCGAATATATTCAGGTCACCTTTCAAGTGAAATACACTATGAGAGGGGTCCTTCACCAGACCTCGAATTCGACATCTTCTTCGGCTGCCGTGGCGCGCATCTTGTCCTGGCCTCTGCGTATGGGTTGCTGCCCTTCCTTTCCACCTCCCTTCGCCCAACAATCGGCCTTTACATGACCACGCTTCTTGCAATTGAGGCATTTGATATCCTTCTTCTTGGCATTGGCGGTGTCTTTCTCGTCCCGCTCCCGGTCGTACGCGCCACCCACAACATTGATGACGTTGCCAGGAGTGACTGTGCTCTCGTTAAGGTAGGCGGAGGCGTCGATGGCAGTGAGAATGGGGTCGTAAGAGGAGGGGAGGGAGATAATCAGCAAGTAGGTGTACTCTTCATCGCCGATGGGCTTGCCCAATTCAGCAAGCTGCTCACGGAGGTCAGAGAGTTGTCTGAAATGGGTGTGAACGTTTTCCCCCTCGCGACACTTCTTGTTCCTAAGCCTCCTGTTCAAGTCTGCCACTATCGGTCGGGACCGCTCCTGATAGATCTTCGTCACGGTCTCCCATACGTCCTTCGCGCATGTCCACTCCCTGATGCTGTAGAGAGTGGAGTCAGGGACGGTACTGGCTATAATCAGCTTCACCGTCCCTTCTTCCCTGGCCCAGCGAGCTGGGCCATCGATGTCGGAGTACTCCTTTGGTGCTTCGGCGTGGGTGAGGTGAAGCTGGAGGGAGCGGGACTCGAGTTCTAGGAATAAGAGTTTACGATAGACGACCCAGTTGCTCGCATCAGCCAGCAGCGTAGGGACGGTGTCGTCAGTTTGCATAGTGGTAATAAAGTGAGGAAGTTTCAGCTTGGAGGGAGGGCTTCTTTATATTTGAATAATCTCAAGGGTCAAATGACCATGGCCGGCGGCCGAAAGACGGTTTCAGTTTTCGGGGCAATGAATGCCCCGCGTACGTGATCGGTCGCTGTGAGAGCAGCACCACACCATCATGTGGAGTAAGTTAGTCCAGTAGTCCAGCACTAGTACAGTATCCAAAAGGGTAGTTCCGCTCCCTCGTGGCCCTGCTTCAAGATAACCCCAAAAGAGAACATATAGAAAGAACAAGATCAAATGAGACATCAGTGAGGATTCGAGACCCATCTTTAAGTTATTTCCAACAACCGACGATGAGTGAAAATCAAGGCGCACGGGAAGCCGATAGAAGTTTTCAGTTTCAGGGGCCCAGTGACCCAGTGACGCTCCCCGGCCCCTAGAAATGTACCGAGGTCGCAACCGATTATGCATTGCATCGAGTCGGGCAGGAACTCCTGAACCAACGCCGCACTGGTAGGTGTGCGGCAATGCCAGAGAGCTAAGGCCTTGTACGGCAACACGTGTAAATTGAGATTTAGCCAAATCTCAATTTACATTGCCGTGTTGCCGAGGCTGAGTCTGAATTACTAGCAAGGAAACCCCAACCCTAGTCATTGAAATATCGTATTTATGCACTCATCCATATATGGCAGATTCCAGTTTCATGTTAGTCATCAGAGCGGGGTTTCAAAGCCACTGCGCTAAAACTTGTACATCTATACAAACGATTTTGCGCCCGATTCCCGGCCGGATAGATCAGCGGTCAGAGCGTCCGGCCTGCATTTTTCCGTCTTGGGAGTGGCCTGGGTTTGAATCCACAGATGTCAAATTTCTTAAATAACATGTAGCTTGTTGTACTGCACATAAAACAGTTAATTTACATTTATTGATGGTGTATATATGCAATAAAGGGAATTCAGAGAGCACATTGCCCTTTTTTTCGATTGAGAGTTGTTATTGTGATCACCAGAACCAGATCTAGCGATTACATACATGGGCTCTGAAACCTGGCAATAACAAAGTGGAACATACCTTATATGGACTTGTTTCAATTTTAAGACTGTGGTTAAGGTTCCCATACTAGTATTAAAACTCAGCCCCGGCAACACGGCAATGTAAATTGAGATTTGGCTAAATCTCAATTTACACGCGTTGCCGTACAAGGCCTAAGTAACATTCAAAAAAAAAACTTTAAAAAGTCAATTTATATAATTGATCCCCTACCTGAATAAAGGAAAGGACAGGCGAGACTCCCCTCTAACAATACATCCAGTTCATCTTCTATGGTGTCTTCCCAAAACCGGTCGTTAGACCTCAAATGAGCACGCGAACTGGAGGACGGGGATCCGATACATGCAGGCGCTTTGACCTGGGGCTTTGCCCCGAAGGTTCAAGATGCCGTTACCAACACGTCTGTCTCAGATGTTCTTGAAGAGGACATACAAGTGCCAACAAGAATCAGGCCGGACCGGGGTTTGTCTGGGAGTCGACTTCGAAATTTCCATTGTCCATTGTCCTTCTGCTTCGCTCTTTCTCCCCCGCTTGAATCTCACCAGCCATCCTCTCCCTCCATTTTTTCGATCATTATCTGTTTTAACCACCTTTCGAACCACACTTCCACATGTCAGATAATGCCAATATGGAATCGCAGACATAACCGTCAAACTCGTCGCAGTCACCCAGGATCTCATTCAGGGCAACCACGTAATCCCATTGTTCCTACTCAGGTTGTCGAGTGGGTCTCCGGCCACCACAGCCTTCCTTTAGCAGTCGGTGAATTTCGACAAAACTAATGCTTGAGAACAGTGACAATGCAAACCCAACCCTCTTCCGACAAGTCAATGAGCGTTGTGCACAACCCGGTTTCACGGCACGTATCTATGCAGCAGCGTCGCAAGCTCTTGGGCATTATATTCACAACTCACAACGGGACAATGCTCGAGCTCTTCAGGAGGGCGAGAGACAACGCATCGCCGTCAAGATCGCCGCGAATGACAACGCCGATGAACATGACGGATTTCCCGAGATTCACGATCGGGCAATCCATCAACGAAAGCGAGCATGAGGCGATGACGGCGACTCCGATGGGAAGGTCGACTTATCCCCCCCTGTGGCAACTGCCACTTTCAGGTGCTTGATTCCTGACATGTCCCTAGTGGGGTCAAGAGTTCAAGAGGCTAAGTTATTCAAGAGGTTCAAGAGAAAGGGGATACTTGTATTGTAAAGATCAAGTCCAAGCTGAAGAGCCAGGACTCAAGAGAGTATTGCTGTTCTGGCCTGGCTTGGCCTGGAAGCCCCAGCTTTGGCTCAGCTTAAACTAGTGTTGCTGTTGCTCATGAGCTGCTAAGCCAAAATCAGCCCAGCTTGGCTGATTTTGGCCTAATGGCTCATGGGTGGCAGTAACACTAGCTTGAGGAGCCTTTGGCTTCACTAAAGGTCATGGTCCAGTGGCTAGTAATTGTTACTGTATCTACTGCCTCCTCCCCACCTTCCTCATCCAGCATCTTTCTGCTATTGCCCCAGGCCTGTGATGCTCCAGCATAGGATAACTTCCAAGCATCGAGTACCTTGAAATAATGTGTATGATGAATCATGAATCCAGTTGTCGCATGAATCATAGATACTAGAGAGCTTCTGTAGAAGATCTTCAAGTAGATCTCTTCAAGTTGTAGGTGGGGATGATAAAGATCCACGGTTCGCTAATTCTGAGAAAACCATGTGTCTGGTCCACATGATATGATCATGAGAATAGATAAACGTTAAACGTCAAGCCAGTTCATTCCGGCTGCCCTGAAAGAAGTTTTCTATCCACGTAAACGAAGCTTCTACTGGTCTATCAGGTCGGAGTCTGTCTATTAAATCAAACGATAATAGCTTATTTCGACATGTGAACGAACCCCTTGACCTTTACGACCTCGGGTTCCGAAGTTGCTTCTCATGATCCGTAAACAGCCAGCGCGTCAGCGCTCAAAGCCATTACCATAAAGTAAATGTGAATCCACTTTTTTTTTGGAAAAAAAAACTCAGATAAGATAACTGTTACGACCACTACCAAGGCCCACCGAGTTCGTTCAGGTCATGCAGTACTGTGATCCGCTCCGTGCCTATCTGTCGAGTGATCTCGCTCTGTCGCGTCAAGGGGAGGTCTGAAAATGACATAAGTAAACGGCCGTCGAGAATCCCATGTGATAATGGCTTTGACACGTAGTCGTTGCGAACGATCCTGAGAAAAGATGGCGCGCCATCAGTCCAGAGGCAAAAATGGAACACTGCAGAGTGACGCGTGCGCACCGGAAAGCTCGAGGGTTCAACCCGGCGGTGTGTTGGACGTTCCGGGTAAGTTGTCCCTGGAGGAGATGTAGGCGTTTGAATGTCGCCTCGTCTGCGGGTACAAGGGCAGTCAATGAGCCATCAGGGTGGCCTGTAGGTAGTCAGATGAGATCAGGAGGCTACGTGGGTGAGCTAAATCTACCGCATATCAATTTTGCTTGAGGCGCGACCATGTCTTCGCCCTTCATCCGGCGTGCGATCGTCACAGAGGAGCGATACTCTGATTGGCTATGAAACTCCGTTCGGCATATGAGGTTTTCCCCATTGTTCGACTCGGGACCTTAGAATATCGCAAGCGGCTGAGGGAGGTACGTGGAATGTAAGAGAATGATAGTTCTTACTTTGTGGATCATACTCGTACATCCGTACTGCGCCTTCTTCGTCGCATGTAACGATAGACAACTGTTCGTCGGCAAAGACAAAGTCCGCAGCCGTCACGCAAACTTTGTGGGGATCCTTTGCTAAAATGGCGAGCTTGTATGGATCCTCCTGTGTCAAACCACCTTGATTAACAGATTGCTTCGAAAACTCCATACCGAAAAGAACGCACCTGGAATGCGACAAACCAAACGCTTTTCACGGCATCACCAATGATCAGTAAATTCTTCAATGCGCGCAACGTCGTTACGTAGACGCCAACGTCGAGGAATGCTACGCCAACTAGGCGCTCATCGAGGTCAAACGCGCGTACGAATATCTGTGACGACAATACGTGACGCGTCCACCTGACTCGTGAGCAACACTCACTTTCTGGCCCATAGATGATACGAGATAACCATCTATGCCGCACACGGCAGTCACGGGACCTTTTGCCTCGTCCCGGCATCGCAAACGAAGTTTGAAGCAGCGCTTGATGTCCGACCCAGGATCTGGCACGACCTCGACAATCTCAAACACATACGTCTGCTCGCAAAATATGAGAAGAAGTAGGTCTGGAAAGAGGAAAACATACGGCGCCTTTGACCGCCAAGTCTTCGCCACGATTGATCGTCGTCCCTACAGCAATGAAGTCTTTGTGTCCCGACTCGGTACTCAAAGTCTCCAGTATAACACATGCAAGCGAGTTCACAAACTCGTTTGCTGCGAATTCGTACCTTGAATATATAGGGCCGACTTGTTAAGCACTGAGGTAACCATGAAAGACAGGAGACCATACCCGTCGAGAGCAACAAAGTCGGGGCTGAATAGCTCGAGCGCCGAACATTCGCTCATCGGATACGAGACGTTGGGGGCTTAAAGGACAGCTAAGTAACAAACGCCATGAAAAAGATCCAACATACCGTCTGGAGACCATATCTCATTCCCTTCTTCGTCGTACGACGAGAATTGCGCGTGTGTGAGCGACGCAGCGACCATCAAACTACTGCTCGGTTCGAACACGACATTCGTATATGACCGACCCCGGGGAACGTGTCGCGACGGCATGCCCATATCGAGATTAATGTCTGGCATCCATTCGAGCAGCGTCGGACCCTCGAAAAATGGATTAGAAGTAGTTAATAACAAGGTCGAGTGGGGTAACCCTACCTCGTCAGAATACAGCAAAAAGTCTCCCTTCCAATCCCAAAGGGAAGTCGAGGTAAAAGCATGCACGACGGCATGGCCCGACGGAATCACATTGACGCTTGCTTTGTCAGTTTGCAGGATCCAGGACGGATTTTCGCCCGTCAAGAACACGCCTGATAGTGTCTTATCAGGTGTTGGCGATGTGACGAACGGAATCAGCTGGCGCAAGACGCGTCGATGCTCGGCAAGCGCAGATGTTTCCTGTTCCTCCGGGTGTTGAATCTCAAACGAGCGTGAAAACGTTTTGACAAACTTGACGGCAAGGATACTCGTCCGGGTCGGCGGTATTGGTTCGGAGCTGGGATCCGCGGGAAGGGCTTGATAAATAGCAAGTTGACCGCATCGGAGAAATACCTATAAGTACAGGCCTCGTTAGTAAAAGCGACAAGTCGATAAAAAGAGAAATAATGATACCAGCAAGTAGGGCCAAGGGTCCGTCTCTCCGATAGGTGAAATAAGAATTTGTTCGATGTCGAGCTCCTGAGGTTTGCGTGGGGGGTCCTGAGGGAGAGAAAGGGCAGGCGGGTCGAATGAGTCTACTAGAATGGTCTGAAGGGATGCGATCGCGGTTGTTGAGAAAGCCAACGTCAACTTGGGAAGGGTCCAGATCTGGGCGCAACGGAACGACCATGATTGATGAGGCAAGAAAATCACGTGATGAGAACAATTACCTCTACGACGCCCTGTGGTCTGCAGAGCATAAGCCATTGAGTTCTTTGACCGGCAGTCATGGCAGCTTGAAGGGTTGAGGTTGATTGCTGTGCATCGCCGTTTGCAGTACGTGCATTCTCGTTTACATGACTTTTGAATATGTTAGCTGAATCTGTGAAGAATGAGCCAGCGATATAGCGCGATGTCTTCCCGCCAACGGTTAAGTGCCCGGAAATGAAGGTATCCCAAAGCAACGCACTTTCTCGCCCATCGGCGACATATCTTTACGGCGTATCTTGCCGCGCTCCGGTTCTCCAATAAAGAGACCGATGGTATCGTCCTCACGTAGGATGAACACAAACGGGTCGCAAATGCTACAGTATTTGATCTTGGGTCGTTGATTGTTACCTTCCATGTCCTTGATAATCTGTCGCTCTGTACCGTCTGTTGCATGGAATTAAATTAGAAGGAGCATGTCTACAGGCTTATACAACGTACCCGGGTCGAGTACCCGGATGGCGTTTGACAACACGTGTAGGATGGCGGTGCCTAGGAAGAACGGCGCGGCACCAACGGTGACACCCTGGACGCGAGTCGTGATCGTAATGTCCCCCTTGGGGCTACGTGTACCGAACTGTGCCCCGCATTTGCGTAAACGGTCTATAGCTGTGCTGAAAGAGAGAGGAGACAATGCGCACACGCGAAAAACCCGGAGATGGGATGGCATCAGTTCCGAGAATTAAGGAGTCATTCTCCGAGTAAAATGGGTTCGCGGGGCGGTCGTACGGCACACCGTTGACCTTCACCGCCGTGCGCACAGGAAGCGACCACACGCCGCGCGCGCCGCCAATCGCGTGCAACTTGCGCTTAATACGGGTTGGCAAGTCACGCTGCAGAGTCCCCCAAATGGGCCGCTTCTGTGAGTATGTGACAGGGTTAGGGTTGTGGCGTACGGACCTGGAAGAGGGTGAAACCCCCAAGTGAACCGGAACCTGTTGCGGTGACGAGCTCTGGCACGAAGCGGTCCTGCAGCAAGGTATACACGGGGTATTCATCAGCGTGGTGGCACCAAGCTAGCCCGGTATGGCGCTTACCCCATTCTTCGCAAGGGCAAACGTCAGGTCGGAAATGGGCCCATAGGCAGGAAGCGAGTCGCATAGTGAGAGATGGATGACGGTCCGCGTTTTCGCCGATGGCACAGTTGAGGTAGAGGGTAACGGATCGGGGCTTGACGTTCCGTATATGTCTGTGAAGGCGAATTCATTAGTGATCGCTGGAGCCATGAGCGTGGAGTGTCATGCACACCGTCATCGTCGTCCAAGTCCATCGCATTCCCAGCATCGACGACCGCAGCAGGCCCAGAAGCGGAAGGGTCGTCTACTTCAGTAACGGGTTCCTCCACGCTCGCGGTCCGGAGTAATACAGATGGGCCCACCATGCTCCCAACAAACAAATGCTCGCCATGCGCCTTCTGGACGATGGCGGGAGAAGCCGTTTGGGCCAGCGCCGCACCCATCACGAGACGCGACACCATCTTTCCATCGACGACGAACTCAAAAGGAATAATGGTGCCGTCCACGAGAACAACAAAAAGGGTGCGTTCTTGGACGAATGCCATACGCGCCCCCTCGAGGCGTAGTTCACGCATGCCCACAGGCGTGGGAAGGCTAGGCATATCACTCACGCGTGGCAGCCAGCCGTTCACAGGGAGGGCAACACGCCGCGTTGCCTGATCAACGTGGATGACTGCATTGCTCGCTAGGATAACCACACCGCCCAACGCTGATGAGCATGGGATAAGAGACAAGGAGTCATAAGGCAAGCCGTCGACCCTCGTTATGATTGGATATGTGCGAGAAACGAGGTCGAGCGAGAAGATATACAGCGACATTGTATCCTTGAACTCTTTCAACCGACTGGGGGGGGGGAGGGGGGATAGAGTTAGAATGGACGAAGGAGCCAAGATAGGGTATCGCCTTACCCAGTCCATGTCTGCTGTGGTTGAAAGAGTGCCGCAATAGTCGGATTGTTGAACCCGGGAAGGAACACAAAATCGACAAGGTTTCTGATGTGTTCATCCACACTGGCAGCCAGATCGAGAACAAAACTGGGGGAATAAGGCACATCCCTAGATAGTGTGAGTCGGATCATGAGATTTAAAACGCGCCAAACACACCTTGCTCTATAATCTTGTTCCATGACGTCGAGATCCGCTTGCGATTGGTAGAAGGGCAATATGGCGAGGGCATCTTTTGGAAGGGATAATGCGGCGCACCGAGATGCGGGGTCGGTCCGGAGTTCGGATCTGAATAAGGCCGTGTCGAGCGAGAGCTAGACCAGGGAAATGAAGGTGAGATTCCGGCAAGGGGTGCTTATCAGAAGCAAAGCTCACGAGCTGAGGGGCGCGTTCATACGTATGGATAGAGACAGTGATCAAGTCGTGTACGGTGGCAGACCATTCCAGTAAGGCTATCTGGGTGATGTCAGTTTACTTTGCGGTGTATAAATGAAAAGCGACGTCAACAGACTTTGGCGTCCTTGAATGACACAAGCAAACGATCGAGTCTATCTTCGTATGATGACATGATGCGGACGCTCTCTAGTCCTGTGACAGTCCCGTGAAGGTGGTGTTCACGGACAAAATGGAAGCGGGTGACGGTTGGCGGATTGGACAAGCTTCTGGGACCTGTGAACTGGTGGGGCGATGCGCCAGAATCAGTTCAATTGCCCCGAAAACTGAAACTCAAGAATCGCGGGTGGTGGTAGATGACTGTCATTGGGAAGGGGATCGAACATAGACACAAGAGTATCCAAAATCACCTTGACAGAACCCATATTGACAAAACCTTCTCCCTGACCATCCATCTCGACTTCACCCTCAACCGGTTCCATATCCTTTCGTAAATCTGCCCTTCTTTGTAGTTCGTCTTCAAGTTGGGGTAATATAGGTGCAGGATCTTCCCTGACCTCGAAGACGCGCAAAATGTTGGCACGTGCGACGACGACATTGTAAAGTGCGCTTCGGTAGTGTGACGTAGAGGTTGAGGGTGTGGGGACTTGTACCAGAGTAGACGGAGTAAATCTGAGAGTTGTGGCAAACTCTACACCGCTTGGAGGAAGGATTTCCTGATATAACGCTTGCATAGTGGGTAGTGTCCGGGTTCAGGAAAGAGAAAGAGAAAGGGATTTGACAAATAAGTATAGTTCGTGTTGAACTGAAAATTTCAATCTAACAGAAGCAAGACGCAAACCCCAAGCCCAGGCCTAGGGAAGAGAAATATTCAGTTTCGTGTGTGTGTTGTGTGGGGTCAATGAGGGCGTGAGAAGTATTACTTGGTTTGGTAACGCTCCAGTTAACAGCTACCGTGACGGTACCGTCCAACAATCAGAAACTCATAGTGCAGAGTGCTTTCACGGGTGGGCGCAATCAGAACCTCTCGTATCTCACATTTAGATCTAAAGGAACCTTGAACCGTCATACTCGATCGTTACCGTGTTCCAGCCTGTTGGATTTCAAGTTAGTCTGTCACACTTGCAGGGGTGAAATCACTCCTCGCTGTTCGCGCGTGTATGAAGCACTCCTTTCTCGGCCTACATTTCGGGTTTATCAACGCCTGTGCCCCTAATGGCCCTGCTCGTGTTAAAAGCATGACCGCTTGTCCTAACGGGAGTTCCCTTCCGACCTTAAGACCCTTCTGACCTCAGTGTCTTGACAAACCCCCTCAAACCCTGAACGCCCGTCTGCCTTTTAACCGTGCCCAAAAACATTATGGCGTCCTCTAGAATTTCTCGTAGTGTTCCTGCAAAGGTTCATTCTCTCTCTTCCCCCCTCCGATACCCTCGACTAATTAATATCTTAGAACTTTGTAATGAACCTACCAAGTAGGGCACTTCGTATCTTTGAAAATACCACAAACGCTCCAACATTTTACCCAGCTCCCACCCTTTCCGAGCAGAAGTCCGGCGGGGCGCTCACCCGCGTCACGAGTGCTTCAAAACCTCCTTCCCCTCCCATTGATACATTTTTCAATCCAGCCAACTACATTCACCGCTCGACGATCGACACTGCCTACGAGCAGAAAAATTCGCATGGCTCACGCAAGTTTGGTATCTATCCCTCCGGTGCTAGGAACACATTTGTGTATGAAGCCTCCGTCTCATCAAAATCCGACTTCTATGACGACGAGGAATCCTTTTTCTCTGCCCCAGACGACGCCTCTATTCTCGCCTCAAGTAGTCTTGAAACTCTCCAGAGCATTTTTGGTATTAGAGACGACGGCTCGGACTCTGATCCGGATCATTCGCCCTCCCGCATTGTTCCGCCCAACCTCCCAGCGCTTATTCAGGCCCAACAGAATTACAACGCTGGAATCATCAGTGTTGCTTTACCCGAGGGTGGGTTCGCATCTCCCTTGTGGCCTGACCCACTATCCTAATATTTCCTGCTACTCAGGCTCCGTTTCGGACTCTGACACCGATAGCACGATCACTGAGGGTCCCTATAACGGCGAAGATATAGCGCCTGGCACGATGCAACGGTATTATTCTATGATGTCATCTCGTCCACCCCCCATCTCTGAGGACCGTCGTATCCTGCCCCCGCCTGTGTCGTCACAGCCCCAGAACAGCGTCATCGCCCCGCGAGGCCCTTCGATCTCCCAAACACAGGGGATCGCTAGTCTCGCACGTCAGCCTGTTCCCTTGCAGCGTCGGCAGGATATCCAGACGCCCATGCCTCGCGATAGCCTCGTGCTTCCCCCTACAGCTCCTGTACAACGACAAGATTCCGGCTACGCTGGTCGTGCCGTAATCTCCCATCCCCCATCCCTCGAGCGAGAACAACAGAGACCGATTCTCCCTCCCGGACTCTCCACATCACCAGGCGCCCGCTCGAGCATCATAGGCCAACCGTCCGCCCCACCCACGTACACTCCAGGGAGGTCTCGCCGCGATTCCCTCCCTCCATCAGCGCCACCGTCTGCCCAACAAACTCGCCGTGATTCGGTTTCACTCCCAGCACAACCATCCGTACAACCGATCGTCCGGGATCCGGTCCCTGCCGCACCCCAACCACCCAACCATCCGGTCCGCCGTGACTCCATCTCGTCAGCACCTCAACCTCGTCCACAATCCATTCATCGAAACTCCGTTGTGGGTGTGGCCTTCCCGCCGGTTCCCGTGCGGAGAGCGACTGACCCACTTCCCACGGTAAATCCAGGGCCTCCAGCCCCATTGCGCCGTGCGGAGTCTGCGCCGCGTGGACAGGGCACCCTCGTGTCTACACGTGTGCGATTCAATGACGAGAATCTTATTTGCCCCTCACCGATACCGATGCACGAGCGGCGCAAGGGCTGGCACAACCGTCGCGGGTATGTCTTTTATCCCCCCCCCCCTCCTTTCCTTCCCTCACGGTGATCGCTAACGTTTTGTCTTTCGCTTATAGAGACCAGCTTTGGACGAACAAGGGGGATTACAAGCCCGCACCTCCGGGAGAAGGGTACCCTCTTGACCTCGCAAACTATCCAGATTATGGAGAAGGTTGGATGAATGAGGAGGGCGTGCGTATTGATATGCAGCACCGACTCATTCCCAAACCTCCGCTGCGTTCTGCGCTGAAGCGCCCGCGCCTGCCGAGCAATGCTGGTGCCAACCCTCCTCTGCTGATCATGCCGATGGTGCGACCCTGATCACGGCAACAACTCGCGATCTGCCGTTTTTTCTTTAAATAATTTTTTCACCTTTTTAATCGCCCTGCCCGTAAGCGGGCTCACGATCACAGCCACTTAACTTATCAGCGTTAACCGCTTTATCTATCTCTCTGGGGTTCACATTATCATTACCCCCTCGGTCGACGTAACGGCGTTTGCGTCGCTTTCAATTTTTTTTAGGTACATTGTAGTTACAGTTTCACGCACGTAGTCAAAGATTACCGATACCTCGCATATTATCTTTCATAGCATCAGCAATAAAATATATCATCCCCCTACCCCACTGCTTCGAGCCCGTTGCAACGCATTTTGCTATTCCAACGGGGCGATCGATCCTGACTCCAGTGGAAGGTCCAGGGAGTGAATCAAACAAATAACAACAGGATCGCATATCAGCACAAAGAAAGACAGACACGAGATACTGTAAGTACTGCCAAACAAGCGCTCCGCCGGCGTGCAGGTGGTTGGTAGGTTTATAGTCGGAATCTGGAGCTTTGGGAATCGTTGAATGTATGAGCCTGACTGATACGGGCAGGACCTGCCCGAGGTGTCCAGGTTGACGAGTGTGAGGGAGGGCCGTGTGAGCATCCGCGGTTCATACAGGCCCTTTACTAGCGGACTATGCAAAATGACATCCACCAAATAGAGCTCCTTAGCCCTAATGCGAATGATCGACCGCGCTGTGTACGTTCCATCCAGTTCAGTTAGAACATCCCGGGAGGCGTGAAACATCCACAAGGGGAGGGGGAGAAGGTTCCGGTTTGTGATGTGAGGTGTACAGAGCACATGAAACTCCTCTTAATGAGCTATCCGACGCCCCGGATCCTGCACCTACAAAAAAAAAAGACAGAACGCCAGTCACTGTACGTAGATTGGTTCTTCCGCCGGCAGATCCATACGCGCAGGCACTTGTGCGCTTACGAGCGAACGATCACTCGCGCAATCTGAATACGGGTACAGCAACTTCTGTTTGATCTTGTATGGGTCAAGTTCATGCACGAAATTTGAGCGTAAGACACTGTTGATATCGAGGGTGAAAGAGAAGCCTGAGGGTACTCTTGAGTAAGTTAACAATGTAGAGAGAGCTGGATACGGTATGACTCCTGAAATATCTGAGGCGAGCATGAACAAATACGTACAGTGTACATCACTAAACAAAACTACCCGTGTTACCGAACCGGGTACCAAAAAGGGTAACTCAACATTCCGAATCCGCGTGTGTTCGCCGCGTGTTCGCTAATCCAACTTCTAGAGAGTCGGACTCGGAGAGGGCAGACAGTCTCTCTTAATGGGCGACCACATCCTTAACATGCCTCAGGGTGCGACTCGGAGCAATACAGGTATGTTTACCGACAGTCTCAGGCTCCGTCCTCGTGAATTTCGCTAACATATTCGATAGGTGACCCCTTTTATGCGACAAGAGATGAGGAACATGAATTTTCCGATAGCTCAACGCCTCTCTTTAACATGTATCTGTCATCGTCAGAGGAAGAAGACACCAAGATAGCCACCCGCTGGCAAAAGGATGCTAATGGCATTCTCATTTTCGTCAGTCCTCAGCATAGCTTTCATATCACTTCATATAACCTCAAAAATAGACCGGTTTATTCTCTGCTTCCGTCGCGGTATTGCTCGCTGTGACCGTCCTCGATCTTAAGCCAAACCCCCAGGACATCTCAGCATTTTACCTTGAAAATATCTATAAGCTTCAGTTTTCTGCCGACGCCAACCCATCTCAATCACCCGTCTCTGTCACTCCAGCTACCCCGCCGCCCTTCTCTCCCCCGAATTACATCATCTGGGTGAACTCACTCTGGTTCTTGAGCTTGACTATCAGTCTTACCTGTGCCATGCTGGCAACAATGTTACAACAATGGGCCCGTCGATACCTCCGGATCACTCAGAAGCCGCGTTACACCCCTCACGACGGTGCCCGGATTCGTGCATTCTTTGCCCGTGGCGTCAAAACGTTGCGCTTTTCGGTGGTGACAGGGGCGATAACCGCCCTCATCCACTTTTCCCTCTTCCTGTTCTTTATCGGCCTTCTCATATATCTCCGCAATAATAATTTCACGGTCTTCTGTGCCATGGTTTGGTGGGTCACGATTTCCACAATGGTGTACCTGGTCATTACAATCATGCCAATTCTGCGGGTGGACAGCCCATATTTTTCACCTCTTTCCCCACTGGTCTTTCGCCTATATGCCGTCCTATTATATTCTGTCTGCTGCTCGAAGCACCTCCGTCGTCTTGCCACCACATATTTCTCAGGGCTTTCAAGAGGTATTGAGAAGATGGCCGGAAAAAAGGTTATCAAGGAATCGTTGAAGGTCGACAGCTTCATCCTGAAGTGGACATTTGACGCCCACGCATTTGCATCAGATGACCAACAGGATCAATTTTTTGAGCATATCTATGGCTTTTATAGCTCAAACAAAGTTGTCCGGAATCCCCTACGTTGTCTTGCAACATTGGGCTCCAGAAGGTTTTCTTCGGCCCTGGTGGCATTCTTGAACCGTACTCTGTCATCCAGTTCGGTCAGCGACTTGGACAAAGTAAAACGATTCATAATGTGCGTGAAGATCACCGATGAAACGCAGGGCACAGTTTTGCGGGACCTGTTTTCTGAGGCCGCGGCGGACCACAGTCTAGTACGAAACGTTGAAGTGGGTCGCACTCTAAGAAGCCCGAATAGAGCTGACGAAGGAATTGGTTTGTGTGCGCAAACCATCGTCGCTGAAATCATAGCGAACGTGGAGGAAAGAGACGACCTGTGGATTGAACTCGCTGCGGACCAATTGGGAAAATCGGAAGATGATATTCGAAGGTATCTCGGACAAGGAAACGATAGCGTGTTACTTGCCAACTGGATCCACATGGCCCGCCAAATCTTGGACTCCTCGTCAGGTAACAATCGGGGTATGGCTAGCGACGCGGCCTCGTGCATCCTACAACCATCTTCCCGATTTGACATTCGAAATACTCTTCCTGAACTGCAGCGCGACTTCTGTTCCTTGTGGAATGAAATCGTTTCAAAAGCGCAGAAGAGTGGGAATGGAAGCGTTCCCCACTTTATTATCTTCCTGCTTCGGAATCTTTACCTTGACTTACACCAAGACATCGATGACACCCCGGCACCCTCATTCGACAAGTTCATGGTGTCGTCGTATCCTTTGTGTAATAACCCACACCCACACTCACCCTCCCATGAGACCGTGACCGCCGATATTTCGTTGCCCCCTTTGATTCTGGCTCATTCCGGCTCACTGCCTCAAGATCTGTTCCCACCTGGTGATGCCTTTGACGCGCCGCCACACGTCACGTCCTCTCCCATCTCTTCTGAAACCAATCTCGCTCCTGACCCCCCAGAACAAGTAGCTGGCACCAGCATGACTCCGCAAGGCAATGTGACACCTGTCGACCCTCACGCCGTAGTCCTCGACTCACCACCACCGGCCGCCCTCTTTCCCGGACCTAGTAACAGCCAGCTCACAGGGGATCCCCATTTACCTGTAGGGTCATCTGTGAATAATTTCGACAATTCCCCTCCCCGACAAGCGTCTTCATCTTCATCTCCAATCGCCACTTCCCTACTCGTTCATTCGCAGATATTCTCTTTGTTGGACCCTGGTGCCACTGCAACTGATGGAATTCTTAGGGCGGATGAAGATACGCACATCTCCAGTCAATCGGAACTCTCTGGTCAACTACAACAGTCTCTAGCAGAACCGGTAGTCTCTACTAATGTCGTCACAACTACTTCTGGATTTGGGAATCGTGAATCATCACAGAGTCCAACGTAATCCCTACATGGCAGGTGCGTCGCAGTCGTGGCTCGTCGAATGTCGTTGCAGGTGTCTGACGTTTTCTTCTTTTTCAGTTATTGTGCCAAGGTTCATTTTCTCGTTGATATCGCTGATGCTGCCTAGGCCAGAACAGGGCTATGCCAAGTGTTGGAAGTGTGAAGTCGCTCTTTCGCATAGCGAATTTTAGTGCTGCATTTATCTATGTTTCACAGTATGCCCTTGCCATTACTATACTTTTATTTTCATGTCCGCTGTATATTCAATCTATAATTTAACTAGCCAATGGCGGTCTACGCCTGGGAGTTGATTTTATGGGTTCGTAGCGACGTCTGGTTCACGTGATCCATCAACAACCCCGCCATAGGCTGAAGCCAACGCGGGTATGTAAAAACAGTGTTCACAGTCGAACGATAGGTTGGCGTATTTAAGACTAGATGAGGCAGCTGCATCAAAGCAGACCTTGATGACTTCTAAGAATCTGATGAGTGCCGTGCCTCCTAAGGCCCTCCGAGTACAAGTTCCTTCAAGCAAGTATCAGGTAAGTTAGATGATTCTTCATGGGATTTCATGACGTGGGGAAATCAATCGATATCGATTCGGCAGTGGGGGTTGGTAGGTTTATATACGGAATCGGGTGCTGTGGGAATCGGTGAACGCGTGGCTTGCTACAAGGCATATAAACGTCGGGTTGACGAGTGTGACGGAGGGCCGTGTGAGCATTCGCTGCCCTACAAGACTTTTACTAGCGGACTGCGCAAAATGTCGCTCACCTTCTGTCCCAAATAGAGTTCCTTAGTCCGAATGATCGATCGCACGCTGTACGCACCATTGCCATATCCGCCCAGTTCAATTTCTTCACCGTCACTGTCTTCACACCACAGACGGGAACCTGCCTCATCGCCACGGAAATTTCATGCTCCGCGCTCAACGTTCCAATGCAGCCAGAAAACTCCTCTTTGTGCTCTACCTGACGCTCCGGATCTTGCCCCTACAAAAGGCGATATGTAGAACGCCAGTCACGGCATGGGAGTGAAGCGAGACGTGGTTCGTTTGTAGGTGTACAAGCGCCGCCCCGCTAGTCTTCCTATGGAACTCCTTGCCTCCGTTGATGGCACGTGGCAGAGAATAAGCGTTCAATGTGAGTGTGGGCACAAGACTTTTCAGATCCCCAACAGTTTTTTGGTTTGGGTCAACATCATCTACATGGAAGGTGAGGTCCTGTGGGTGCCAAGGGGAGGAGATGGTAAGTAACAACGTAGAGAGCGGATGGAGTGACGGTAAAGAGATTTACGTGTCATCTTGTCATCAATTACTGTAACGAGATTAATTCATGACAGACGCTCTGCCCTTATACGTTCTTTATGCTATTGGTCGACCACGATAACGATCATAACGCCCTCGCTGACCGTGGCTTCAACGTTTTGCTCTCTCTTGCTCCTTGACCCTCAAAAAATCTTTCAACCCCTTCCCATTAGCAGATTTTTTTTAATGGCTCACCATGTCCTTATTAATAACATTTCTCGGGGAACGACAGGTATGTCACCTAACTTTGATCTAATTCTCGCGAATTTAGCTATTGTGTATCCTAGTTGGACCCTTCGGTGGGGGAAAGGATGAGGAACAGCTTGACTTTTCCGATAGCTCCGCGCCCTTCTTCAACATGTATTGCAGGATGACAGAAGAAGAAGACAGTATGGTAGCCACCCGCTGGCAAAAGGATGCTAATGGCATTCTCATTTTCGTGAGTCCTCAATGCAGCGTAGTTTTAATACCACTTCACATAGCATCAAACGATAGACCGGTTTATTCTCTGCTTCCGTTGCGGTGCTGCTCGCAGTGACTGTCCTCGACCTCAAGCCAAACCCCCAGGAAAAGTCAGCAGTCATTCTCGAGAATATCTTACAACTCCTCGCCGACGGCAACGTGTCTCGATCATCCATCCCCGTCACTCGAGTTGAATCGCCGCCTTTCATTGTCCCGAACCACCTCATATTGGTTAACTCACTCTGGTTCTTGAGCTTGACTATCAGTCTCACCTGTGCCATGCTGGCAACAATGTTACAACAATGGGCCCGTCGATACCGCAGGATCATTCAGAGGCCACGGCACAGCCCACATGATGGCGCCAGGATTTCTGCATTCTTTGCCCGTGGCGTCAAAAAGTTGCGCTTTCAATTGGTGGCAGAAGCGATACCCGCCCTCATCCACATTTCTCTCTTCCTGTTCTTTATTGGCCTTCTCATATATCTCTTCAATACCAACCCCACTGTCTTCTGTGTCGTAGTTTGGTGGGTTGGTGCCTCCGCATTGATGTACTTGATCATCACAATCATGCCAATTCTGCGGGTGGACAGCCCATACTATTCACCTCTTTCCCCACTGGTCTTTCGCCTATATGCCGTCCTATTGTATTCAGTCTGCTTCTCGAAGCGCCTTCGTGATATGGCTACCACATACTTCTTAGGGTTTACAAAAGGTATCGAGAGGATGGCAGGAGAGGAGGTTACCAAGAAGAAGAAATCGAAGGTTGACAAGTTCATCCTAAAATGGACATTTGACGCCCATTCCTTCGCCTCAGATGATCAGCTGGATAAATTTTTTGAGTATATCTATGGCTTTTATAGCTCACAAATCGTCCAGGATCCCCTACGTAGTCTCGCGGCATTGGACTCCAGGGACTCCAGGAAGTTTTCTTCGGCTTTGATAGAATTCTTGAACCGCACTCTGTCAAACACTTCACCTCTCGTCACCGATTCGGACAAAGTACAACGCTTCATAATGTGCGTGAAGATCGCCGATGCAACCCAAAGCACAGCCATACGGGACCTGTTGTCTGAGGCCGTAGACCACAGTCTGCTGCGGACCGTCGAATTGGGGCGCATTCTGAGAAGCCCCAAGAGACCAGACGAGAACATTGGTTTGTGTGCACAAACTATCATCGCTCTCATCATAGCGAGCGTGGAGGGAGGAGATGACTGGATTGAACTCGCTGCGGACCAATTGGGCAAATCAGAAAATGACATTCGAAGGTATCTCGCACAAGGCAACGATAGCGTGTTACTTGCCAACTGGATCCACATGGCGCGCATGATCTCGAATTCCTCCTCCGGCATCATTAGTGGTATGGCTCGCGAAGCCGCCGAGTGCATCCTAGAACCAACGTCGAATTTTAACATACAAAATGCTCTTCCTGAACTGCAGCACGACTTCTGTTCCTTGTGGAATGAAATCGTTCCAAAAGCACAGAAGACTAGAGATGGAAGCGTTCCCCACTTCATTGTCTTCATGCTTCGCAGTCTTTACATAGACTTACACGAAGGCACCGATGACACCCAGTTCAACAGATACGAGGCGCTGTCATATCCTCTATGCTTCGACCCACAACATCGAGAGATCCCTACTAGTTCCCCCTTGTCCCCATGGCTTCCCATTCATACCAGCTCACAACCGCTAGACCTGTCCTCACCTGGTGATGACCTTGACGTGCCAAGGTTCAGCCCCTCTCCTATCTCCCGCGAAAACGATCTCGATCCTTCCCCTTCAGCGCAAGTAGCTGGCACCAGCACAACTCCACAAGACGATGAGACAGCCATCGACACTGTGGTGCCTGACTCACCATCATCGGCGACCATCTTGCCAGGTCCTATCAACCAGCCTACAGGGGATTCGGGCCACCATTTGCAAGCAGAGTCCCCTCCCGGACAGGCATCTTCGTCTTCATCTCCAATCCTCGCCTCCTTACCCATTCAATCGCAAGTAGCTCCTTTGTCGGTGCCTGGTGCCACCAGTACAACCACTACAACTCTCAGAATGGGCGAAGATACCCAAGTCAGGGACACTTCTAGTCCGTTGGAACTCCCCGGTCACCCTCAACAGTCAGAACCGTCGACCTCTCATGCTGCCACAACTATTTCGGGAGGGGGGAATCGTGAATCACCGGAGAATCCAGCATAGTCTCTACAGGGCAGAGGTAAGTTGCAGTCGGCGTGGCTTTGTCAAATGTCGTTGCAAGCCTTTGACATATTTTCTTTTTGATCAATACGCAGGGGCTCAATTTTTGCGTCAAGATTTTGTTAGCGTTGATACTGCCGGGCTCGGCTGAGCGCCACCGTGACCAACCGCAGGTGTTGTAAGCTTGGAGTTACTCTTTTGCATGACGAATTTTAGTGTATTCCTTCCCCTGTATTCATATACGCCCACGCCGATTATTATAAAACGTTTCCTTTCTTTGCCCATCATGCAACCTGTAATACCTCAGGTATCATCCAGGTAGTTGCCCGCGCACGTTCCGTTCCTGGCATAAAATGTGGTCCACGCCTGGTGTCACCCGATCTCCGGTCCTCTTCCTCATCAACCTTAAACTATTGTCCATCTGGATTGCCCTGCCCATGCGAGCTTCACCACTGGACTCTTCAAAAACTCGAACACACTGTGGCTGCGGTGAGATGCGTCACGCCCCACTGCAGGCTAGGTCCACTCGCTCCCTCGTTCAAGTTCAAGTTCGCCAACGCACAACCACCAGAAAAGACCACGCGCAAACTCACAGGACCGGTAGCAACGCGAGTGATAGCGCACCGTCCTACTAGTAAGAAGAGGAAAGAGGTCCTTAGAAAATGCTCTTCAAGAGCTTACGCGAAGGATTTGGAGAAGATGATAACTTGGGCTTGGCGGCGGTGCTTCGATTAAAGGAAATGAGGCCTCGAACATACTTCGAACACATAGCTACTATGCACGATCGGCACCAGCCAGACACACAAACGGAGTCCAGTGGGGTATGTAGGTACGGATCCTGCGAGTATAAGTGGCGTAGTAGTAGGTTGGAAGTGAATTTTGTCCAGCAACATGGAGAAAGGGTACAAGGCCCTACAAAACCCTAGCAGACGCAAACGCGAGCAGAATGGAAGAACAAGGGATGACTCGAATAAGTAAGACAGGAATGACGCGTGTGCTCACAGTAGATCACGGGGATGCGTCGCGTCGTGCTCTCTCATGAAATAGTGGGAAGGAAGAAACTAAAAGTCTGTACGCGCCGGCAAGACGCACGGGTCGGTATACGGTCAGAGAAAAGCATTAGGTGATGCGTACGGAAGTAGCTTCACGGGCTCAGGACAGGACATGGACGAGTAAATGCGTGGCTCCGGAAGCGGTTATCAGTGGCACATTCTGTTGAACACAGTACCAGGCGGCAATTCAGGCATATCTAAGGAGTCGCGTGAGAGACAGCCAATGGGAGAATACTAGAGGAGAAAGTTCATACCGCCGGCCATCCTGACCCGATCGTAATTCCAGGTTAGCGGGTCCTGAGTAATCAATCAATACGTGCCGGAAACTGAATAGAACAAACTAACGATAAGGTCAATGACAGCCCAATGAGGTATTGTCGTTCCGCAGGGAACTGGGTGAGGAAAACTGGTAAAATTCTCCGTCAGAACAGAGTAATAAAACGTTTGCGTAATAATTAACTTACGGTGCGGTCGTCGTGTTGCAAGCCCCGGACCAAATATCCCAACTGATAATAGGTTGGCAAAAGCGAATCGAGGGAGGGATTCAATGAAAAAAAAACATACGGGAACCAACCACCTCCCTGGCATCCGGAACACGCACATAGGAGCGAATACATGAGGGAGTTGCACATGCACAGGTTACCGCGAGTTGGGGTGTATCCTTTGCCAAACGACATCGGCGAGTTGGACATATTCCATACTACCAGAGGTGAGGATGCGAGTATGCGAGTGGTAAACACAATGGGAATGACATACCGCCATCACTACTGCAAGTTGACATCATATATGCCGCGACTGTACATGGACTTTGTCCGAGGGAATTATATGACTGGATTATGCAATGAGTCTTTCAAAACACGTCTGGACAAACAAATTTCTTGATCGTACCCAGTCCCAGCCGCTGGGTTGAGTGCAGTTCAGACCAGTTACACGGGGATTCTGGGCAAATGCAAAGCCAGAAAGGAGGAACCTGAGCAGGAGTGTAAGCACAATCATGATTGGATATGTCACTATTGATAGCCTGAGTGTTGAGAGCCCAGTGGCGAAGCCGGTGAAGGATGTGACACTTTTATACCCAATGGCCCAGGCACATTGGATAAATTCCGTCGTTGGGTCGCTGAAAATTTGGCGGCAGGACAGGTAGTGATGTTGAAGCGAACTACCCAATCTGTGGCAGTTGCTTCATAAATGCACCTCGGGCTTACACAGGCCCTCAGGCCCTCAGGCTGTTGCAGTAGTCAGGTGTAAAGTAAAAGCTAGGGTGAAGCTACTGAGAACGATAAAAGCCCTGACCTCAACATCGGACCAAAGAAACTAAAAAAAAAAAAAACAGCGCCTATTATTAAGGGCCAGACATACTCTGGTTCAGGTGTGTCTGGGAGGAAATGCTGGAAGGAGTGCCCGTAATCGTGCTTAGCACCCGGGCCGGGCCGGCACGGTCTCGCAGAGAAGAGCGGCGACGTCAGGCCGCGGCACTGGCAGACCTCAACGCCGTGGCCTTCGCACACGAGCCCATTAACCACCGCTTGCTTTGTTACAACCACATAGTTTCATAGGCAAGCACTCCAATCCTGATTTAACTAATGGTGGTTTCATATTTGTTATTAACAATCAAACGGCGTATCTCCTAGACATATATTGATCGTTGTTTACCGTTGCCTTGAGAGAAAGGTGAAACGTCACTTGAATTCAGCCGTCAAATGTGTCAATCTCTGTCCTGAAAACGGCACTAAACGTTGACCATCTACGCGCCACGCAACGAGGTATCGTCTTTGAAAAATCGCAAACGAGAACTTGGGATGCGGGCGTGCCAGTGCGCGAATCCACTTCCTCCAAAGTTGGCCGCCGTTACTCATCGATACGCGTCAGCGTTCCTTCGCCGACCATTATAAAATGTTTCCTTTACTGCCCATCATGCGCTGGGAACTTGTATTGTATAACGGCATCATCCAGTTAGTTGCCTGCGCGCGTTCACTCCCCAGCATAGACTCTCACTAAGGTGGTCCAGACCCGGGCCCGGCGTCACGGATCTCCAGTTCCTTAGCAACCCTAAACTATTGTCCATCTGACTTTGCGGGCTACTATCACCCTTCATATGCGACCTTCGCCATTGGGCTCTTCAAATTTTGAACACCCATCAATCACGCATAGCCACCCAAAGTCGCAACTCAAAGAGCCGGTAGCAACGCAAGTGATAACGCACCGTCCTAAGGACTGAAAAAAAAATCTTTGGAACATCCGAACACTATCTTCAGGTTCAAATGCTTCCTACGTGAAGATTTGGAGAAGAAATGGGACTTGGCAAAGATCGGAACTAAACTGACAGGTGTACTGTGACATGGAAACAAACGTAGCCCAAAGGGGTATGTAGGGACGGATCCTGCAGGAGGGCGTATAGGTTGGAAGTGGCATTTGTCTAGAAATTTGAAGAAGGGGTATAAGGTCCTGCAAAAACTAGCAGCAACGCAGAATGGGAGAACAAGGGGTGATAGGTACATGAATGATTCGGACACGTGCAAAATCACGGCCCGGGGTCGCGCTCTCTTGAAACAGCGGTATACAGTCAGGAGACGAAAGAGATGAAGGGATAGAGAAACACGGGGCATGGCTGGGAACCAGATAACGCCGCGTGCGGAAGTAGCTTCAGGGGGCTCAAGACAGGGAAGTGGGTGTGTGCCACGTAAGACGAATGAATTCGTGGTCCCGGGAGCAGTGATCAGAGGCACGTCCCGCTAGGCGGCCCCACTTCAGGGGAATCTAGGGTGTCATACGTGAGACAGCTAATGAGAGAATACTAGAGGGGAAAGTTCATACCGCCGGACGCCATAGCCTGTAGGGGATCCCAGCCTTTCTGGTTGGCAAAATCACTAGTTGAAGAGTCGTCGAAGGCCCAATGAGGTACTCGTGTTCCGGCGGGAACTGGGTTAGGAAAACTGGGTAAAATTCTCTATCAGGACAGAGTAATAACAGCATAACAATCGAACTTGCGTTGACGGGGGCAGAACATGTGTGCAGTTCTCGATCCAAGCAGCCCAGCTAATAACAGGTTGGAAAAAGCGAATCGCGGGAGGAATTCAATGAAACATACCTCCTCCAATCATGTTTTTGGCATGCACCACATGCAGACATAAGCGAATATGCGACAGTGTTGCACATGCACAGGTCTCCGGAAGCGGCACCATATGCACCCATGTATGATACGGCCTGCGGTGGCTCAAGCTGCGGCACCGTAAATGCTACAAGAGATGAGGACGCGAGGGTGGTGAACACAATTAGAATGACATACAGCCATTATTGCAAGTTGACATCATATACGCCCCGACTACACACGGATTTTGTCTGAGGGAGTTGAATGTCTGGATGATGCAATGAGCCTTTCAAAAGTCGTCTGGATAAACAAATCTCTTGATCGTACCCAATCCATCTCTGGCGCAGTGCAGTTTGGAGCAAAGATACTTTGACCCTGGGCAAATGCAAAGCCAGAAAGGAGGAGCAGGAATGTAAATACGGTTGAATATGACATCATTGATAAGCCTGAGTGTTGAGAGCTGATGGAAAATCTGGTGAGGGATGTAATGCTTTTATAGCCAATGGCACGGGCACAGTTGATCAGTTCCCATGTTGAATCGCCAAAAATTTTGGTCGCAAGGCAGCACCGTTGCCAGCGACGCACTAGTACCCTTATCTGTAGCGAAGCAGAAGCAAACTATGCGATATTGCCTCATAAATGCACATTATACAATTCCTTCTGTTGGTCCGGTGTAGTAATGTAAAAGCTAGAGTGAAGCACCCCTTGAGAGCGACAAAGCCGTGACCCCAACGTCGAATAAAACACCTAAAGAACAGCCACATCTACCTAGTAAGGGTCGGATACATTCTGGAAGCCTGCCTGAGGTGTGACTTGGAGGAAATGCTGGAGCTGGAGGGAAAGGACCGGAGGAAAGGGCCCGAAGATGGGCACGGCAACCGATCTGTCAGCGGGATAAATTTACTTAGTACCGGCGCGGTCTCACTCACTTATTACACACGGAGCGCGGCAAAGCCCCTAACCACTCGATATTGACTAAGCTCTTTCATGGGGTCCCAGCGCCGCCCATGTAGTGTGTACATGTACTACGCCCTCAAATGGCAAACGTAGACCTCTTATAGGCAGAGTGGTCCAGGAACCCTGCTGCACGTGCCAGTGAAGCCCTAGATCCGGCGACTGAAAAAGGCAGCAACTACGTTCCGTCATGAGAACAGAAAAGTCGGGCGGGTGTACCATATGACGCACATTCTTAGTAGCAGATCACGATTTGCGCGCCTGAACCGCTCTCTGTAGACGAAAATGGCTTCCGAATTCTAAATGGTACAGTAGATCTAAAAGAAGCCAACAACGGGAATCTGGATCTGACCAGATTGACCAAGGAGCTCACGCACAGGTTCTCGGAAATAGTCACTAGAGACATTCAAAAATGGATCAGTCGTCAAAGTTGATTTGCATCATGATTTCCGAGTTGGGTGACCACAGTAGTGGCTGCTACGCTTGTGGACTCGGAGAAGATGGGATACCATTTCACGCCAAGATGGCGACATAATCGAACGTGTAGTAATTGCGAAACCAGGGCCCCGAAAAAACCAGGCGTCATTTTAAGACTAGCCCCAGTTTTCCTCAGTTGCTGATGCCCCACGGGATCCTTCGATACTCTGATATTGTACATCATTAGAGGCCGATTCGCGTTCATAAACATCGTCACTACGACAACAAGGCGATATTTTCTGCTCCCTGCAAGATATTCAAAATTCATCTAGGAGAAGCGGTAAAACCGGGGGCGGCCGCCCAAATGCACAAACGAACATAATAACGTACAACCCGATCGGAAAGGAGGAACCGTGACAGAAGTAAACGAGGGGGAAAGGGGTGATACAAAACGTTTACATTCGACTTCTTTGACGACAGGGAATGGGCTCCAAAAATCTACGGACAACGCAAAAATGTGCGCGCCTTACGTACTAAGACGTGCCCGCGCCAGAGCGTTTCGAGCGCCATCCACCACCGGGGCCGCCGAGCACACCACCATTGACCCCAAAACCCGTAAATGCCCCACCCGAGCTGGTGCTAACTGGCGTTGGGCCATCGCCAGGACCAGTCACTGGACTATTTCCCTTGTTAAATGTCGAACGATAGGACGATTGAGGGACCGTATGTATCGAGAGGAACTTGTTCGGAAGTGGACGATCCTCCGTATTATACTAGCAGGGTGATGGATGAAAAAAGACGCCAGAAGGAAGGGCTGACTTACCTGGAATTCGAGACCGATCCCATCTGCTTCCGAGACATCGAGAAGCTTGACGAGCTTGCGCCCGATACCGTTGACCTTTTCACGTCGTCCTTTGAGCGTGTCCAAAGTTGGATACGATCAACCTTGGATCGCAAGCTAACGACGGCACCGCAGATCTCGTCGCTCTCGTCGAGTTCCTCACCGACGAGTGCCATGGTGAGCCACTGCCAGCACCGGTCGAGCAGCGCGGGGTTGTTCTTCATCGTGAGCACCCACTTGCCCCCATTCGCGTTCGCCTCGTCTTCCCACATCGGCTTGATGCCCGACTTGAACAGGTGATAGTTCGAGTTGCGCTCCAGCTTCGACGGCGGCTTGAGCCAGTTGAAATACCGACAATACGACTCGACGGTATCAAACTCGCCCACCGTCGTCAGGCCCGCTTCGTAAGTCCCAGAGTCAGCTGGCACTGGATGCTGTGTGTTCTCCGTGGAGGAAATCGGCGTGTATGGACCTTTGCCTTGGTATCGTGGTAGATCGTCCTGTATAAATGTGTCGGCCGAATAGAATTAGTGGGCTTTTTGCGGTGGGCGAACTGAGACGCACCATGAATGCTGCAAAGGATGCTCGGGCGGCTTCGTCATCAAGCCTGGTGTCTGAGGATCTTCGATGGGCTCTGCTTCGGGAGGCACCGCGGTGCCGTCGACGCTGAGGGTACGCGTGCGCGCATAGTGCGCCGTGATGGCGTCGAGGGTGGGGATGTTTTTGAATCCTTTCGTCTTCTTCATCGTCTGTTCTCGAGTATGGAGGTCTCTTGGGCGAGTTTCTCCACCTGCTCTGTGGTAAGAGGTTCGCCTGGGCCCGCCGCAGCGATCGCATCACCATTGACGGAGCCGTTGGTCGAGTTGGGCGGGGAGGTGGAGAGGGCGGCGGGAGAAGTAGAACGTGTCAGGGGGACGTTGACTGCGACAGAATCTGCGACAGATGTCGCGGTCGAGAGGGACGTTTGCGAGCCTGTGCGGAGGAGAGAGGCGGCTAAGCGCGGCCGACTGACGATGGATGGGTTGGCTGGCGGTGGGGTGTTGGCTCCGATGCGTGCTGCGAGTTGATTTAGCGATGGAAGTCGTCCCCTGTTGAAGAAGTTCGGTCTGACTTGAGAAGTTCTGGACCGGATTGAGAGGCAGCAGCAGTTGTGTTGGTGCTCATGGCGAGGGTGCGGTGGCGGCAACTCACAAAGGGTCGGCTCGGCGCATCACCGAGCCCACCGTTTTATGTCATCACATCAACCAATCCATCAATTGTAGATGATTGAAAAATCGTCTCTCGTCAGTATGTATCATAGACTGACCACTAGGCAGCTTCAGCGATATGACATATTCCTCGGAGGAACATCCTTATCATCGATCATCAGCTTCTGCAGTGGAAGTTTGTGGTTATTTTCATGGGCACATGCTTGCCTCAAGGCTTGTTCGTGTTCGGTTTATTATAACCTCTCAACTCCTCCCATCGCCCCCAACTTCTTTAACCCCTCGAACACACTCAAATGACCACCAATTCGTATGTACTCCCTCACCCCGATTTACCTTGCTGATAACCATGACTACAGCCCAGATCCTCAAATCTCCAGAATACCGTCCACCAGCCGCCCCCAGACCAGCGGAACACAACCTAGCTCACACCATGTCACTGGTGCGTATCTTCATGACTATTCTCTCAAATTTACTAATTATCTTTCCCTTGCTAGTCCTCAGAGCGTACGGCCTTCCCTTTCATGGGAAACGAAGAAGATGTTATACCACAGTATCCGATGGGACGAGAACTTGGCGAACACCATCTGTGAAGAGTGTGGGGAATCGTGTAGAATGGGGTGGGAATGTCGACGCCTTGTGGGACAGTCCTATTTTTATTTTTATTTCCAAACTGAGTCTCCTGCAGCGCTGTACAACCACATTCCGATATCACAATATCTCTTTATGTGAAAAGAACGTTTAGGAAAGATACCCTTGTTGGAACGAAGGTGATTGCCTGTGAAAGTTGTGAGCCCCAACGCGGTTCGTATTTTTATTGGAATCTCTTGTGCGTCCAGCTAAGCACCCACATGTAGAACATGATGTTCCTCTTTGTAATGCTCATGCAGGACATGCCTCCGAGCTGCCTCGCCCTACTTGACGATCACTGTGTCAATAAACTCGAATTCATCCATGACTGCGGCGGTCAGCATCCCGGACCCTGCAACAACCAATGTAGACAATCCTGTCGCCGAAGGAGATCCTGCCCCCTGATGTTCAGGCCAGCGGTGAACCCATCCAATCAACGGCCGTTACTTCCCCTCTACCTCCTTCGGGTGACCCTCCCTCGAGAGTAGTGCTCCTGTGGGAGCAGTAGCAGACAGCCGGACGGATATGTCACATTCTCTGATCGTGCTGAGGAGGCTATGGACACCGTGAAGACGTGGAAGAGTACTGTCGAAACTATCAAGAAAGTGATGGACATTGTTGGCCCAATTCTGAAAGTATGGCTCGCATTGTTGTTCTCTACACTTCGCTGAGATAATTTCCTCCCCTCAGCTGAACTCTCAGGCCGCTCAGCATGGACGCTGCTCTCAAAGATCCCGAGGTGTGTGTCATTGCCTGGTCAGAGGATATGAAACATTCATTCAGCCTCGCCGCCAGACTTTGTTACAACAGTTTAAGCGTGACGACAACGTCCGAACACTACTTATGCGATACGTGATGCTTTGAATTCGCAAAGGAGGCGGACATTTTGAGGACATCCAGCCGGAGTCGAAGCAGGCCAAAATCTTGGATGAGATGCTGCAGTGCGTCTCGGATGTGCCGAATTTATTGAATTATATGCGAAGGATGCCGCAGTCGGTATGTTATCTTGACCTGTCTTGTTGCGGATTACTAAAATGTGGTTTTCAGTAACGCGGACTATGAAGAATATTGCTCACCGAGTTGACGGAAAAGTTGAAGACTATAGTGGCACCCTTGCTCGACTACGACAGGAGTTCCTCGCACATGCTGTCCTTCAAACCCAGGGCGGTGTGAGGAACGTAAATACGCAGCTAATGGAGGTGTCGAACCTAGCATTAGAAGCGGTGCGTAAATTTGACAGTCACAAAATCGATGCATCGTCGGTCTCACAGCCTTATGGACACAGAATTGAATGCAATGATCAGAGAACTACCTTATAAGGGAGGCCGGCGATTCGGCGATGAGAGGCGCTGTCTTCCGGGCACCCGTGTGGCCTTCTTGGACTATATCGCCAAGTGGATCAACAATCCCGGATCGGAGCGTGCGCTCGTTCTTCTCGGCCAAGCAGGCATGGGAAAGTCATCAATTGCCCATGAGGTGGCGCTTCGCTTCGACAAGAAATGTCTCGGCTCATACTTCGCTTTCATGCGAAAGAACGTCGAAAGACGAGGCTTACCAGCTGTTCACGACACTTGCACGCGATCTCGCTGATCACTATCCTACATTCAAACACGCACTCGGAAGAGTCATCAAGGATGATTCATCTCTCCGTAGTACACGAGACTACCGTACACTTTTCGATTGCCTCCTCTCGAATCGCTCAAGGACCTGCCACTTCCCGGTCCAATTCTGATCATCATCGATGCGTTGGACGAGAGTGGAGCCGTGATCGGCAAAAATGGGCTGCACACGTTCCTTGCTCAACGTCTCGTTGACCTCCCGGCAAACGTCCGCGTACTCATCACCTCGAGGCCGGAGAATGGTATCGAACGTGCGTTTTCCAACGCGCGATCCATCCATACCCTCTACATGGATGACGCGGTACTGGCTGCAAAACGGAGCAAGATATTGTGGCATATCTTCGGAATGAGCTCCCCGAAGAGGTGTTTAAAGAGCATGGGGACAAATTAGCAAAGGCGGCAGAAGGCCTGTTTCAGTGGGTGGCCGTTGCATCTGGGTTCATAAATGGCCGTGCCAGTCGTGGGATCAACATGAAAAGCGGGTCCAGCGCCTGTTGGGACACTCTCAAGGCCATGGTGGGAAAGGTCTGTTGGATGGCTTGTACGAAGAGGTTCTCGAAGAGTACTTCAAATCAGAAGCAGCACAGGTGCTATTTCGGTCGATCATGGGCAACTTCTTGCTGCGGTCGAACCCATTTCGGTTGAGACCTTGATTGGACTACGACGGCATGCACCGGTTGATGACCCCGAGGATTCTGATCCGCTTCTTATTCTTGAAGTCCTTGGTGACCTCGGCTCGCTGCTGAGTAATGTCACTTCATCCGATCAGACGCGTCCCATCGTTCCTCTCCACACCTCGTTCCGTGACTTTCTCACGAATAAGGCGAGCAACGTCTTTTTCGTGGATCTTGCGGATTCCCACCATCAGTTGGCACATTCCTGCCTCGGTTTAATGCTCAACAACCTCAAGTTCAACATCTGCAAACTCGAGTCGTCATATCTCGCGAATTGCGACGTGCCAGATTTGGAATCTCGAATTGCCAAACACGTTGGGCCTGCTCTATCGTATGCCTGTATTTACTGGGGCGATCATTTACAACATCTTGCCTTCGACTACGATATTTTCAAGAAACTCCGATCGCTCTTCGAGACAAAGTTTTTGTTTTGGCTGGAAGTGCTCAGTGTCAAGGACAGGGTGGGCATTGCTTCACAAGGATTGTCATACATGTTGATGTGGTTGCAGCGGGAGGTAGGTACATTCTATAATCCAATATGACATATGCTAACCTTCGTGTAAAGTCGCAGCAGAGTTTGCAAACGGAAGTGAAGAATTTGTCGTCACTAGTAAAGGATGCATCCTCGTTTGTACAGTATTTCGGAATGACGGTGGCAAGGAGCGCTCCTCATATCTATGTCTCTGCCCTTCCATTCACACCAACGTCTTCCCGGGTCCTGAATCAATTCGTTCACCAATTTCCTCGCACGTTGAGTTTTGAACGTGGGCGGTTGTCTCATTGGCCAGCATTGGAAATGACAATTCAGGTCCATGACTACGCGGTCAATTCAGTTGTATTCTCACCGGACGGACAACGTATCGCATCGGCCTCGGAGGATCGCACGATTCGCTTGTGGGATGCCACAACAGGACAGGCCGTAGCGGACCCATTCACCGGACACACCGATGAAATCGATTCTGTTGCATTCTCGCCGGACGGACAGCGTATCGCATCGGCCTCGTATGATCGCACGATTCGCTTGTGGGATGCCACAACAGGACAGGCCGTAGCGGGCCCATTCGCCGGACACACCGATAAAATTGGTTCTGTTGCATTCTCGCCGGATGGACAGCGTATCGCATCGGCCTCGTGGGATCACACGATTCGCGTGTGGGATGCCACAACAGGACAGGTTGTAGCAGGCCCATTTACTGGACACACCGATGCGGTCTATTCTGTTGCATTCTCGCCGGATGGACAGCGTATCGCATCGGCCTCGTATGATCACACGATCCGTTTGTGGGATGCCACAACAGGACAGGTTGTAGCAAACCCATTCACTGGACACACCGATGGGGTCTATTCTGTTGCATTCTCGCCGGAAGGACAGCGTATCGCATCGGCCTCGTGGGATCACACGATTCGCGTGTGGGATGCCACGACAGGACAGGTTGTAGCAGGCCCATTTACTGGACACACCGATGTGGTCTGTTCTGTTGCATTCTCGCCGGACGGACAGCGTATCGCATCAGCCTCGTGGGATCACACGATTTGCGTGTGGGATGCCACAACAGGACAGGTTGTAGCTGGCCCATTTACTGGACACACCGGTCCGGTCAATTCTGTTGCATTCTCGCCGGACGGACAGCGTATCGCATCGGCCTCGTTTGATCGCACGATTTGCATGTGGGATGCCATGGCGGGACAGGTTATAGGCCCATTTACTGGACACACAGATGGGGTCCATTCTGTTGCATTCTCGCCGGAAGGACAGAGTATCGCATCGGCCTCGAGGGATAGCACGATTCGCGTCTGGGATGCCACAACAGGACAGGTTGTAGCTGGCCCATTTACTGGACACACCGATGCGGTCAATTCTGTTGCATTCTCGCCGGATGGACAGCGTATCGCATCGGCCTCGTGGGATCACACGATTTGCGTGTGGGATGCCATAACAGGACAGGTTGTAGCAGACCCATTTACTGGACACCCCAATGGGGTCTTATCTGTTGCATTCTCGCCGGACGGACAGCATATCGCATCAGCCTCGTGGGACCACACGATTTGCGTGTGGGATGCCACAACAGGACAGGTTGTAGCTGGCCCATTTACTGGACACACCGATGCGGTCTATTCTGTTGCATTCTCGCCGGAAGGACAGCGTATCGTATCGGCCTCGTTTGATCACACGATCTGCGTGTGGGATGCCACAACAGGACAGGTTGTAGCAGGCCCATTTACTGGACACACCGATGCGGTCAATTCTGTTGCATTTTCGCCGGACGGACAGCGTATCGCATCAGCCTCGTCCGATCACACGATTCGCGTGTGGGATGCCACAACAGGACAGGTTGTAGCTGGCCCAGTTACTGGACACACCGGTGCGGTCTATTCTGTTGCATTCTCGCCGGACGGACAGCGTATCGCATCGGCCTCGTTTGATCGCACGATTCGTGTGTGGGATGCCACGACAGGACAGGTTCTAGCAGGCCCATTCACTGGACACACTAATTTTGTCAGTTCTGCTGCATTCTCGCCGGACGGACACCGTATCGCATCGGCCTCGAAGGACCACACGATTCGGGTGTGGGATGCTACAACAGGACAGGTCGTAGCGGGACCGTTTCTTGGACACACCAATCTCACTGCTTCAACCTCGGACGATTGCACAATTCATGTAGGGAAGGTCATAACGGAAGATACCGAGAAGATCCATTTTACAGACCAAACCCTGATCAACAACGATGGCTGGATATATGGAGAAGAGAATGAACTTTTTCTATGGATTCCGCTGTTTCACAGGCCGTGTCTTCATAGACCTAGCACTGTCTGGGTTGCAGGCGAACATGAGACCCGACTAGATTTCTCAAAGTTTGTGCACGGATCAAATTGGGCCACGATATATGATCATCACAATCCATCCTCATAAGGTCAGTTATATACTACATTCGAAGTGGTAAAGGCTCATTCTCTCGATAGGGATGTCGGTCACAGTTTTTTTCAATAGAGACGACACTATGAATGACCAATATCTGCCGCCCTGCTGATGCGGTCTCATTGTCCTTTCTATCACCCCAATACTAGGCGGCCAAAGTACGCTATCTCATTTTCCATTGGCGAACTCTATCGTCGTCCTCATACAGGGACGGACGACGCCGCCTTCGCCAACTACATCCGGGAGATAGATATCGAGGAGAGGAGACAGCCGAGGGACCATGGGTGAATTCCTGGGCCTCAGTTAGACTATCATGATCCACCTACCTTGAATACATTGTTACTTAACGCTTACCCTAACATTCATCCTGGTCGATGCCAAATGTATGTTTGTATTAACGGTCAAGATTTCCTTCTCCGGTTTCATCAATTACAACTTATATTTGTATGGTGTACTTTGCGATGGCAACGTGTGCCATGTGCCATACAGTAGACGTGCATAACATCCAAGACAGTCGCTGATGACATGTTTATGTGGCAAGTGTCGTGGGGAGTGATAATACCTCTTGGGTGTATCCACGCGCGGCCAGCAGTCACCGCAGAGATTATAAATATATCAGCATGTTATCCCGAAACGCGATCGGGTCAACCGGTCACGGGGAGTCCCATTTATTGTATTTTTCAGATAAGTTGGCACAGCGCCCAAAATAGAAAATAAATTCTAAAAAACTAAAAATTCGGAATGTGTATATCTCGCCGAAATGTCAACGTATGAAGATCGGAGGGGTATCAAAATGATCGGAAAATATGATAGAATAGTTCTATCATGGTCCGAGGGAGGAGAAATTAGATTTAAGAAAATCCAAATTTCGGAGGAGATCATATCACAACCTCCTGACTATGGGCTCTACCCCTTCTAATTTGACAATGACAGCTCAAATAAGTCCTAATGATATCCCTTAACCATAACCGAAGGTACCGATAGGGCCGTGTGAAGTTGGGGAATTTTAAGGTCACGTGTTCAGCGCTTAGATTACCCATGATAGTAGACATTGAAGTTCGGCATCAATTTGATTGCCCAACTTCCCGTGGCCCTATCGGTACCTTCAGTCATGGTTAAGGAATATCATTTTTATGACTTATTTGAGCTGTCATTGTTAAATTAGAAGGGGTAGAGCCCATAGAGGAGGTTGTGATATGATCTCGGACAGATCTCCTCCTCCGAAATTTGGATTTTCTTAGATCTAATTTCTCCTCCCTCGGATCATAATAGAACTATTCTATCATATTTTCCGATCATTTTGATACCCCTCCGACCTTCATACATTGACATTTCAGCGAGATATACACATTCCAATTTTTAGTTTTTTAGAATTTATTTTCTATTTTGGGCGCTGTGCCAAGTTATATGAAAAATACAATAGTTATATTCACGATGTTTAGAGGCGAGAGCACTTTGGAAGTTAACACTGTTGACATCTGAGGTTGCCGATTGGCGTAGGTTCAATTGCAGAATACAGTATATGGATGCAAGAGGTTCAACATGAGGAGATTGAAACAAGGAGAGGCACAGAAAGACCCTCGCCACCGTACTGGTAAGGTAGACTCCACGCGACGACTCGGACCAGACTGATGGACGACGTATGCAAAACATCGTGATGGCTTCCACTGGCACCTGCCTTTTGTAGTCCACATGCTCCTGCGGCGCCTTGATTAATAATCACCACGATCCCGTGACTTTCGCTGGCTTGCGTTCGGGGATGGCGGGCACCGTGTTTCAATGCCGTATTTGTTCGTAAAATTTGCGTGTTCGAAAAGTTGGAAAGCAAAACAAAAAATTGTCGTAGCTGGATCATGGTCGTGTGGAAATGGCGTCCGCGAAGGCAGCGCTTCGTCCGTCTCGCGCGGGGAGCTCCCATCATCATCAGCGTAAAAAAAACCGCTGGGACATAACCGAGCCACCGTGGACAGTGCAGTTTCATCTCGCAGTAAATGGGACAAACCGCGTCAAGTTCAGAGCAGAAAAAAAGTGTACGCGTAAATTTGCGTTCAAGACCGCATTTGCCCGTGTCATGCATGGGCATGCATCTGCGGAGCCGCGCACAGCGATGCAAACGTTGGGGCGCCCCAGCAAGCAGTTTGCCCCATGACAGCGCTGAAAAGTGCAACTGGCTTGTCAAACTCGGTATGTCGGGCGCTACCGCATATACGTGTGGGATATTCAAAAGGCACCTGCCAAATAATACTAACCCTCCCCCCTACCGGACCACCCCCCCTTCCGGACCAGTCACGCAATGTCACATACCATTTTCAGACTCTGATTGGCTGTTGCGAGCGCTAAGCATCCGATTTTGGAAATATGTAAACTCCGACACAGGCAGGCGTGACAACACACTGTATTTTATTTCGCCACACACTATGATTTCTACCAAAAAATTTGTGGAATATGATAATACATGGTACTAGATACTGTAGGCGAAATTTGTGGTGATGAGCAAGAAATGGGCGAGAAATATAGAGTGGTCCGGAGGGGGGGTGGTCCGGTAGGGGGAGGGTTAGTACGTCAGACCAGACCCAGGAATGACTCAGGGCAACATCCTACTTGCCAATTCCCGAGTCTTATGTCTTTCCTTTTCTTTAATTTTCCAAAGAGATCTGAGGTTGTTCACGTTCAATATATCGTGCATGTTTCTTTTTTCTTTTTCTTTTGATTGGGTGGTACGACTGACTTCTGAGGAGTGCCTTTGCAGGCCTACGACGTCACCCACGCCAGAGCGCTTCGAGCGCCAACCACCACCAGGGCCACTGAGCACACAACTATCGACCCCAAAATCCGTACATGTCTATCCGAACCAGCGCTAACCGCCGTTGGACCATCACCAGGACCGGTGACTGGACTCGTCAAATGTCAAACGATAGGACAACTGAAGAACAGTATGTATCGGAAGGAGCTTGTTCGGAAGTGGACGATCCTCCGTGTAATACTACGAGAGGTTGGTGGATTAAAAGACGCCCAGGAGGAAGGGATAGAGGCTGGCTTACCTGAAATTTGAGACTGATCCCATCTGCTTCCGAGACATCGAGAAAGCTTGACGAGCTTGCGCCCGATATCGACGTCATCCTTTGAGCGTGTCCAGTTGGATACGATCGACCTTGGATCGCAAGCTGAAGACCGCGCCCCAGATCTCGTCACTCTCGTCGAGTTCTTCACCGATGAGTACCATCCCACTGCCAGTATTAGCCGAGCATCGCAGGGTTGTTCTTCATCGTGAGCACCCACTTGCCCCCGCCTCGTCCTCCCACATCGGCTTGATGCCCGACTTAAACATGTGAAAGTTCGAGTTGCGCTCCAGCTTGGCCGGCAGCTTGAACCAGTTGAAATACCGACAATACGACTCGACGGTATCAAACTCGCCCACCGTCGTCATGCCCGCTTCTTAAGTCACAGAGTCAGCCGGCGCTGGGTGTTGCGTGCTCTCCGTAGCGGTCATTGCCGTGTATGGTACCTTTGCCTTGGTATCGTGGTAGATCGTCCTATATAAATATGTCGGCCGAATAGAATTAGTGCGTTTCGTGGGGTGGGCGAACTGAGACGCACCATGAATGCTGCAAAGGATGCTCGGGCGGCTTCGTCATCAAGCCTGGTGTCTGAGGATCTTCAATGAGCTCCGCTTCGGGAGGCACCGCGGTGCCGTCGACGCTAAGGGTACGCGTGCGCGCATAGTGCGCCGTGATGGCGTCGAGGGTGGGGATGTTTTTGAATCCTTTCGTCTTCTTCATCGTCTGCTTCTCGAGTATGGAGGTCTCTTGGGCGAGTTTCTCCACCTGCTCTGTGGTAAGAGATTCGCCTGGGCCTGCCGCAGCGATCGCATCACCATTGACGGAGCCGTTGGTCGAGTTGGGCGGGGAGGTGGAGAGGGCGGCGGGAGAAGTAGAACGTGTCAGAGGGACGTTGACGGCGACAGAATCTGCGACAGATGTCGCGGTCGAGAGGGACGTTTGCGAGCCTGTGCGAAGGAGAGAGGCGGCCAAGCGCGGCCGACTGACGATGGATGGGTTGGCTGGCGGTGGGGTGTTGGCTCCGATGCGTGCTGCGAGTTGATTTAGCGATGGAAGTCGTCCCCCTGTTGAAGAAGTTCGGTCTGACTTGAGAAGTTCTGGACCGGATTAAGAGGCAGCAGCAGTTGTGTTGGTGCTCATGGCGAGGGTGCGGTGGCGGGAGCTCACAAAGGGTCGGCTCGGCGCATCCCCGAGCCCACCGTTTTATGTCATCACATCAACTTGAACCAATTCTAAGCTTTCCATTGTAAGGTAGCCCTCGCGTTTGACTCCGATTCCGTCCACTTTCTTTCGACCATCCATCGATCTCGCGTCCACCCTCGTATTCGATTCGTTTCACCACCTCGACATCGACTGACCCCGACACGAAGCAAAGATCCATCAACCAAGTATTCGAACGCGGGCATTTGCACATACTTTCTTGGACTTCTTACTTTGCTAGATCACTTATTTTTCAACTCCACTTAGAGCTCTTCCCTAAAAGCCGGTACTATGAGACAACGCTTTGACCGCGTTTCCAACTCTAGTGCCGCTCCGTCTTTTCCTTCTTTGTATCGTCGAGCGCCGTCGCGCAAGACCAAGCCCATCGGGGGCGTTGCCCGTTGCAGCGTCCCAGCGGACGAAGTCTCACATCCTCCCTCTTTCATACCGTTTTTGCTCTCTTCCTTATTGTCTTGGTGTTTCACACTTGTTTCATGATTAATTTCTTGAGCTCACCGTTGAGACTTGCCAGATTTGTTGACTTTCTGCATTTATTTAAGATCTACAGTAAACTAGATATAAGGCCTAGCCCAATGGCCAGTGAAGGGCATCGAAAAATAGATCACTTTCGTCTCGAATCGTCCGTCTCTGAGTCTCCTTTCGCCTCTCGCCTCCTTCAAATCGCTACGAAGTCGTAGCATCTTGTCTCATTCTCGCGTTTACCATACGTCTCGGATCCCCTCATTATCTCCGTAACCTCCCGCGGGCGCCCCTTTCCGTTCCCGCGCACGTCCCTTCTCGGTTCCTCGTTAGGCAACCCCTCTGCACCCTTCGATCTCGCCCGTACTCGCGAGAGTACGTTCACCATCGATTGTAGATGGATTGAAAAATCGTCTCTCGTCCATATGTATGTATCATAGACTGACCACTGGGCAGCTTCAGCGATATGACATATTCCTTGGAGGAACATCCTTATCTCTATATATAATCGATCATCAGCCTCAGGCAGTGGAATGTTTGTGGTTGTTTTCAATGGGCACATATTTGCCTCGAGGCTTGTTCGTGTTCGGTTTATTATAACCTCTCAACTCCTCCCATCGCCCCCCAACTTCTTTTACACCTCGAACACACTCAAATGACCACCAATTCGTATGCACTCCCTCACGCCCGATTTTCCTTGCTGGTAACCATGACTACAGCCCAGATCCTCAAATCTCCAGAATACCGTCCACCAGCCGCCCCCAGATCAGCGGAACACAACCTAGCTCACACCATGTCACTGGTGCGTATCTTCATGACCATTCTCTGAAATTTACTAATTATCTTCCCTTGCTAGTCCTCAGAGCGCACGACCTTCCCTTTCATGGGAAACGAAGAAGATGTTATGCCACTGTATCCGATGGGGCGAGAACTTTGCGAACACCATCTGTGAAGAGTGTGGGGAATCGTGTAGAATGGAGTGGGAATGTCGACGCCTTGTGGGAACAGTCCTATTTTTATTTCTATTTCCACCAAACTTCGTCTCTTGCAGCGCTGTACAACCAAGTTCCAATATCACAATATCTCTTTATGTGAAAAGGACCTTTAGGAAAGATACCCTTGTTGGAACGAAGGAGATTGCCTGTGAAAGTTGTGAGCCCCAACGCGGTTCGTCTTTTATTTCTATTTTTTTTGGAATCCCTACTCGTGCGTCCAGCTAAGCACCCTACATGTAGAACATGATGTTCCTCTTTGCAGTGCTCATGCCGGACATGGATCCGAGCTGGCCTCACCCTACTTGACGATCATTGTGTCAATAAACCCGAATTCATCCATGTCTGCGGCAGTCAGCATCCCGGACCCTGCAACAACAAACGTAGACAATCCTGTCGCTGAAAGAGGTGCTGAACCCATACAATCTACGGCCGTTACTATCCCTCTACTTCCTCTATCGGGTGACCCTCCCATCGAGAGCAGTACTCCTGTCGGACCAGTAGCGGATAGCCAGATGGATATGTCACGTTCTCTCGATCGCGCCGAGGAAGCTATGGATAACGTGAAAACTTGGAAGAGTACCGTCGAAACTATCAAACAAGTGATGGACATTGTCAGTCCCATCGTGAAAGTATGGCCAGTGTCTTTGTTCTCTACATTTCGCTGAGCTAATTTCCTTCCCTCAGCTGAACTCTCAGGCCAGCTCAGCATGGACGTTGCTCTCAAAGATTCCCGAGGTGTGTGTCCTTGCGTTGCCAGAGGATATGGAACAACCATTTAGCCTCGCCGCCAGACTTTGTTACAACAATTCAAGCGTGACGACAACGTCCGAACACTACTTACTGCGATACGTGATGCCTTTGAATTCGCAAAGGAGGCGGACATTTTGAGGAGCATCCAGCCGGAGTCGAAGCAGGCTAAAATTTTGGATCAGATGCTGCAGTGCGTCTCCGGATGTGCCGAATTCATTGAATCATATGCGAAGGATGCCGCAGTCGGTACGTTGTCTTGACTTGACTTGTCCCAGATTACTGAAACGTGATTTTTAGTAACGCGGACTATGAAGAATATTGCTCACCGAGTTGACGGAAAAGTTGAAGACTATAGCGGCACCCTTGCTCGATTACGACAGGAGTTCCTCGCACATGCTACTGTCACCATTGAAGCCACTGTCCTTCAAACCCAGGATGATCTGAGGAACGTAAACACGCAGCTAACGGAGGTGTCGAACCTAGCATTAGAAGCCGGTGCGTAATTTTGACAGTAACAAAATCAATGCATCGTCGGTCTCACAACCCTTGTGAACATAGAATTGGATGCAAAAATCAGAGAACTACCTTATAAGGGAGGCTGGCGATTCGGCGATGAGAGGCGCTGTCTTCCAGGCACCCGTGTGGCCTTCTTGGACTATATCGTCAAGTGGATCAACAATCCCGGATCGGAGCGTGCCCTCGTTCTTCTCGGCCAAGCAGGCATGGGAAAGTCATCAATTGCCCATGAGTTGGCACGTCGCTTCGACAAGAATTGTCTCGGCTCATACTTCGCTTTCATGCGGAAAGAACGGTCGAAAGATGAGGCTTACCAGCTGTTCACGACACTTGCACGCGATCTCGCTGATCACTATCCTACATTCAAACACGCACTCGGAAGAGTCATCAAGGACGATTCATCTCTTCGTAGTACACGAGACTATCGTACACTTTTCGATTGCCTCCTTCTCGAATCGCTCAAGGACCTGCCACTTCCCAGTCCTATTCTAATCATCATCGATGCGTTGGACGAGAGTGGAGCCGCGATCGGTAAAAATGGGCTACAAACGTTTCTTGCTCAACGCCTCATCGACTTCCCAGCAAACTTCCGCGTACTCATCACCTCGAGGCCGGAGAATGATATCGAACATGCGTTTGCCAACGCGCAGTCTATCCGTACTCTCTATATGGATGACGCGGTACTGGCTGCAAACACGGAGCAAGATATTGTGGCATATCTTCGGAATGAGCTCCCCGAAGAGGTGTTCAAAGAGCATGGGGACAAGTTAGCAAAGGCGGCAGAAGGCCTGTTTCAGTGGGTGGCCGTTGCATCTGGGTTCATAAATGGCCGTGGTCGTGGGATCAACATGAGAAAGCGGGTCCAGCGCCTATTGGGACACTCTCAGGGCCATAATCGGGAAGGTCTGTTGGATGGCTTGTACAAGGAGGTTCTCGAAGAGTACTTCAAATCAGAAGAAGAACAGATGCTATTTCGGTCGATCATGGGACAACTTCTTGCTTCGATCGAGCCCCTCTCAGTTGAGACGTTGATTGGACTACGACGGCATGCACCGGTTGATGACCCCGAGGATTCTGATCCGCTTCTTGTGCTTGAAATTGTTGGTGACCTCGGCTCGCTGCTGAGTAATGTCACTTCATCGGATCAGACGCGTCCCATCGTTCCTCTCCACACCTCGTTCCGTGACTTTCTCACGAATAAGGCGAGCAACGTGTTTTTCGTGGATCTTGAGGATTCCCACCATCAGTTGGCACATTCCTGCCTCGGTTTAATGCTCAAGAACCTGAAATTCAACATCTGCAAACTCGAGTCGTCATATCTCGCCAATCGCGACGTCCCAGACTTGGAATCTCGGATTTCGGAACACATTGGACCTGCTCTATCGTATGCCTGTATTTACTGGGGCGACCATTTACAACATCTTGCCTTCGACTACGATATTTTCAAGAAACTCCGATCGCTCTTCGAGACAAAGTTTTTGTTTTGGCTGGAAGTGCTCAGTGTCAAGGACAGGGTGGCTTTTGCTTCACAGGGATTGTCATACATGTTGATGTGGTTGCAGCGGGAGGTAGGTACATTCTATAATCCAACATGACATATGTTAACCTTCGTGTAAAGTCACAACAGAGTTTGCAAACGGAAGTGAAGAATTTGTCGTCATTAGTAAAGGATGCGTCCGCGTTTGTACGGTATTTCGGAATGGCGGTGGCAAGGAGCGCTCCTCATATCTATGTCTCTGCCCTTCCTTTCACACCAACGTCTTCCCGGATCTTCAATCAATTCGTTCACCAATTTCCTCACACGTTGAGTTTTGAACGTGGGCGGTTGTCTCATTGGCCAGCATTGGAAATGACAATTCAGGCCCATGACGACATTGTCAATTCAGTTGTATTCTCACCGGACGGACAACGTATCGCATCGGCCTCGTGGGATCACACGATTCGCTTGTGGGATGCCACGACAGGACAGGCTGTAGCGGGCCCATTCACCGGACACACCGATGTGGTCTATTCTGTTGCATTCTCGCCGGACGGACAGCGTATCGCATCGGCCTCGTGGGATCACACGATTCGCGTGTCGGATGCCACGACAGGACAGGTTGTAGCAGGCCCATTTACTGGACACACCGATGGGGTCTATTCTGTTGCATTCTCGCCGGATGGACAGCGTATCGCATCGGCCTCGTGGGATGAAACGATTCGCATGTGGGATGCCACGACAGGACAGGTTGTAGCAGACCCATTTACTGGACACACCAATGCGGTCTTTTCTGTTGCATTCTCGCCGGATGGACAGCGTATCGCATCGGCCTCGTGGGATGAAACGATTCGCATGTGGGATGCCACGACAGGACAGGTTGTAGCAGGCCCATTTACTGGACACACCGAGGCGGTCTATTCTGTTGCATTCTCGCCGGATGGACAGCATATCGCATCGGCCTCGAGGGATCACACGATTCGTGTGTGGGATGCCACGACAGAACAGGTTGTAGCAGGCCCATTTACTGGACACACCGATGAGGTCAATTCTGTTGCATTCTCGCCGGACGGACAGCGTATCGCATCGGCCTCGAAGGATCGCACGATTCGTCTGTGGGATGCCACGACAAGACAGGTTGTAGCAGGCCCATTTACTGGACACACCGATGAGGTCAATTCTGTTGCATTCTCGCCGGACGGACAGCGTATCGCATCGGCCTCGAGGGATCGCACGATTTGTCTGTGGGATGCCACGACAAGACAGGTTGTAGCAGGCCCATTTCCTGGACACACCGATGTGGTCAATTCTGTTGCATTCTCGCCGGACGGACAGCGTATCGCATCGGCCTCGTGGGATAACACGATTTGCGTGTGGGATGCCACAACAGGACAGGTTGTAGCAGACCCATTTACTGGACACACCGATGGGGTCAAATCTGTTGCATTCTCGCCGGACGGACAGCGTATCGCATCGGCCTCGTGGGATAACACGATTTGCGTGTGGGATGCCACAACAGGACAGGTTGTAGCAGACCCATTTACTGGACACACCAATGCGGTCTTTTCTGTTGCATTCTCGCCAGATGGACAGCGTATAGCATCGGGCTCGTGGGATCGCATGATTCGCGTGTGGGATGCCACAACAGGACAGGTTGTAGCAGGCCCATTTACTGGACACACCGATGGGGTCAATTCTGTTGCATTCTCGCCAGATGGACAGCGTATCGCATCGGCCTCTCAGGATCACACGATTCGTCTGTGGGATGCCACGACAGGACAGGTTGTAGCAGGCCCATTCACTGGACACACCAATGTGGTCAATTCTGCTGCATTCTCGCCGGACGGACAGCGTATCGCATCGGCCTCGTGGGATCACACGATTCGCGTGTGGGATGCCACGACAGGACAGGTTGTAGCAGGCCCATTTACTGGACACACCGGTGCGGTCAGTTCTGTTGCATTCTCGCCGGACGGACAGTGTATCGCATCGGCCTCGTGGGATCGCACGATTCGTGTGTGGGATGCCACGACAGGACAGGTTCTAGCAGGCCCATTTACTGGACACACCGAGGCGGTCTATTCTGTTGCATTCTCGCCGGATGGACAGCGTATCGCATCGGCCTCGGAGGACCACACGATTCGGGTGTGGGATGCTACAACAGGACAGGTCGTAGCGGGACCGTTTCTTGGACACACCAATCTCACTGCTTCAACCTCGGACGATTCCACAATTCATGTAGGGAAGGTCATAACGGAAGATACCGAGAAGATCCATTTTACAGACCAAACCCTGATCAACAATGATGGCTGGATATATGGAGAAGAGAATGAACTTTTTCTATGGATTCCGCTGCTTCACAGGCTGTGTCTTCATAGACCTAGCACTGTCTGGGTTGCAGGTGAACATGAGACCCGACTAGATTTCTCAAAGTTTGTGCACGGATCAAATTGGGCCACGATATATGATCATCACGATCCATCCCCATAAAGTCAGTTTTATACTACATTCGAAGTGGTAAAGGCTCATTCTCTCCACCAGGGGTGTCGGTTATGGTTTTTTTCAACAGACGACCATGACACACTATGATTGACCAATATCTGCCGCCTTGCTGATGCGGCCAACGTACGCTACCTCATTGCTCATCGACGAACTCTATTGTCGTCACCATCCAGGGACAGGCGAGGCCGCCTTCACCAATTACATCCGGGAGATAGATATCGAGAGGAGACCGCCGAGGTACCATGGGGTGAATTCTCGGGCCTCAGTTAGACTATCCGCCTACCATATATTGTTACTCAGCTCTTACCCTAACATTCATCCTGGACGATGCCACATGTATCTTTGTATTGTGTATATATATCGCGCTACAGAAATGCAACTTGAAAAAAATAAATGTTTGACCTCTCACATGATAGCAGGCTGAGGCAACTGTGTATCCCGGTCGGTGCTACTCGTTCACAAGTACAACTGGGACATACTAAAGCCACGAGCGTGTTCCAAATGGTCGTTGGTTCTACGCCAAACTACTTACAAGGTCATGATCACACCATCTCCAATTTATTGGGCACGGCACGCCGTAAATCCTCTCACCATGGGAACGTGAACGTGCATCGCCGGTCCTCTATTTTTGTCCTCTAGAGCGTCATTCTCTGCGTGGTGAAGCAGCGAAGCCCTTATGTTGGCCTTCCTTAGTTACATCCAAAGCGCCGGCGGGTGCAGCTTAGGCCAAGCCCCCCATGCCACCAAGTCAAGAAATCGGATCGATTGTTGCAGTTCGATATACGTCACTCGTGGCTGAAGTAGTCGAGCGTCCTTGGATGCGCAAAGTTGAACCATATAGCGGGCGTACGGGCAGGTATGACAGCGTGCAGCCGCCCATCATGGGTGAGCCCATGCGTGGGAACATGTAACATTAGGAGCTTAGCATAACAGGAGCAAAGGTTGAGCGAATCACTACCCTGAGACAACTCCGGGTCGGCGCGCACACAGAGTGATGCTGATGGATCTCTACACAAGTTCTTCCCAGCATCCGAGACTCAACATTTCATGAGTGCTTTGCGGGAGTCACGGTAGGGCGTGAAATAAATTACCTCACAAAATCAGGTCGATATTGCCATCAGAATGACATCTGCAGCATCGCAGTTGCCGATTGACGCAGGTTGCAGAATACAGTATATGGATGCAAGAGGTTCAACATGAGGAGATTGAAACAAGGAGAGGCACGGAAAGGTCAACCCTCGCCACTGTACTGGTAACTGGTAGACTCCACGCGACGACTCGAGCCAGACTGATGGACGACGTACTGTATACAAAACATCGTCATGGCTTCCACTAGCACCTGCCTTCAATTTTTCCTCTCCACATGCTCCTGTGGCGCCTTGATTAATAATCATCACCACGATCCCGTGACTTTCGCTGGCTTGCGTTCGGGGATGGCGGGCACCGTGTTTCAATACCATATTTGTTTGTAAAATTTGCGTGTTCGAAAAGTTGGAAACAAAAACAAAAACAAAAATTTCTCGTAGCTGGATCATGCCATCATGGTCGTGTAGAAATGGCGTCCGCGAAGGCCGTGCTTCGCCCGTCTCGCGCGGGGTGCGAGCATCATCATCAGCGTCAAAAAAACCGCTGGGACATAACCGAGCCACTCAGGACAGCCGTGGACAGTGCAGTTTCATCTCTCAGTGAAATGGACAAACCGCGTCAGGTTAAGAGCAGAAAAAAAGTGTACGCGTAAATTCACGTTCAAGGCCGCTTTTGCCCTGACTTACTGGGACATGCATTTGCGGAGCCGCGCACAGCGATGCAAACGTTGGGGCACCCCAGCCAATCAGCTTGCCCCATAACAGCGCTGAAAAATGCGACTGGCCTGTCAAACTCAGTATGTCGGGCGCTACCGCATATACGTGTGGAATATTCAAAAGTCACCTGCCAAATAATACGTCAGACCAGACCCAGGAATGACTCAGGGCAACATCCTACTTGACAATTCCCGAGTCTTATGTCTTTCCTTTTCTTTAATCTCCCCTTTCATTTCTCATACTTCAGCGCGGTGCGCTGCTGGGTTTCGTATGACTTTTTGCCATAAAGAGATCTGAGGTTGTTCACGTTCACTATATTGTGCATGTTTCTTTTAGTTTGATTGGGTGGTACGACTGACTTCTGGGGTGTGCCTTTGCAGGCCTACGACGTCACCCGCGGCAACCACCACCAGGGCCATTGACCCCAAAATCCGTACGTGCCTATCCAAACCAGCGCTAACCGGTGTTGGACCATCACCAGGACCGGTGACTGGACTTGTGAAACGTCAAACGATAGGACAACTGAAGAAGTGGACGATCCTCCGTGTAATACTACGAGAGGTTGATGTATTAAAAAAGACGCCCAGGAGGAAGGATAGAGGCTGGCTTACCTGAAATTTGAGACTGATCCCATCTGCTTCCGAGACATAGAGAAGCTTGACGAGCTTGCGCCCGATATCGACGTCGTCCTTTGAGCGTGTCCAGTTGGATACGATCGACCTTGGATCGCAAGCTGAAGACCGCGCCCCAGATCTCGTCACTCTCGTCGAATTCTTCACCGATGAGTGCCACGCCACTGCCAGTACTAGTCGAGCATCGCAGAGTTGTTCTTCATCGTGAGCACCCACTTGCCCCCGCATCGTCCTCCGACATCGGCTTGATGCCCGACTTGAACAGGTGATAGTTCGAGTTGCGCTCCAGCTTGGTCGGCGGCTTGAGCCAGTTGAAATACCAACAAACGGTATCAAACTCGCCCACCATCGTCAGGCCCGCTTCGTAAGTCCCAGAGTCAGCCGGCACTGGGTGTTGCGTGTTCTCCGTAGCGGTCATTGGCGTGTATGGTACCTTTGTCTTGGTATCGTGGTAGATCGTCCTGTATAAATATGTCGGCCGAATAGAATTAGTGCGTTTCGTGGGGTGGGCGAACTGAGACATACCATGGATGCTGCAAAGGATGCTCGGGCGGCTTCGTCATCAAGCCTGGTGTCTGAGGATCTTCGATGGGCTCCGCTTCGGGAGGCACCGCGGTGCCGTCGACGCTGAGGGTACGCGTGCGCGCATAGTGCGCCGTGATGGTGTCGAGGGTGGTGAATCCTTTCGTCTTCTTCATCGTCTGTTTCTTGAGTATGGAGGTCTTCTGAGCGAGCTTCTCCACCTGCTCCGTAGTAAGCGGTTCGCCTGGGCCTGCCGCAGCGATCGCATCACCATTGACGGAGCCGTTGGTCGAGTTGGGCGGGGAGCACCCTTACCCTCACCCTCGCCCTTGCCCTCGAACTACCTGCGCCCACGGGCTCAAACGACCCGCCGCCGCCGACGGCGTTCCTTAATCGCAGCTTGCTCGTGGACTACCAATACACATACCACTTCTCGGAGATGCTATCGCGCGCACTGCACAGTCACATTGCGGCGGATGATAACGCACCTCTGGAACGATTGTCGGAAGCACTTCGCGAGCTCGACGCAGATCTTGTCGATCGAAGCTCCGGCGCGGATTCAGCGGGGGCATTCACGTCGCTAGTAGGCTCTGGCGTGCAGCACGAGCACCGCACTGATGATCTCGGCCGTGGCTTGCGCATCGCTGAGGAGTGTGTGATGAAACCATCGCATCTTCCCATCGTGCTAGTAGAGCTGTAAATCCGCACGTCGAAGAGGTCCACATGATCCTGCCCAATTATGCACCAGAGTATGTCGAGGCGCTTCTTCATTCCACCGAATATGCAACTGTCGAGCGTGTCGTTGAAGCGCTGCTCGAGGGGACGGCACTGGCACCAGAAGCGATCCAGTAGCGGATTGGGTCGAAACCTCAGACGCCCCAACCGCGGGATGAGTTTGATGGGGAGGAGATGGACATTTCTTGGTTTAGAATGAGGAAAAAGAGGATCCTCGTAAGACGAAATTCAGTCAAATCTGTATTCAACGAGTGGAAGGGCTCTTCTACAGCCCCCAGCAGGCCCAGCCAACTGTGACTCAGAGGAAGAGGTAATTGGGTGTACTCACCACTTTTGTTCAAAAAAAAATGTTTTTTTTAATGCCTCATCTATTGGTCCACTAAGTAAGGATTGAGCCCAAAAATGGATAAAATCTACCCAAATTCATGCGGATAGAAATCACAAAAAATGGGTCACTCGTCTTAGTGAACTTTCAGGGGTCCTGCCTCTGCTCGTGGAATGTTTGTGGTTATTTTCAATGGGCACATGTTTGCCTCAATCAAAGCTTGTTCATATTCGGTTTATTATAACCTCTCAACTCCTCCCATCGCCTCCCATCTACTTTAACCCCTCGAACACACTCAAATGATCACCGATTCGTATGCCGGACTCCCTCACGCCTGATTTACCTTGCTGATGACCATGATTACAGCCCAGATCCTCAAATCTCCGGCATACCGTCCACCAGCCGCCCCGAGACCAGCGGAATACAACCTAGCTCACACCATGTCACTGGTGCGTATCTTCATGACCATTCTCTGAAATTTATTAATTATCTTTCCCTTGCTAGTCCTCAGAGCGCACGACCTTCCCTTTCATGGGAAACGAAGAAGATGTTATGCCACTGTATCCGATGGGGCGAGAACTTGGCGAACACCATCTGTGAAGAGTGTGGGGAATCGTGTAGAATGGAGTGGGAATGTCGACGCCTTGTGGGAACAGTCCTATTTTTATTTCTATTTCCAAACTGAGTCTCCTGCAGCGCTGTACAACCACATTCCGATATCACAATATCTCTTTATGTGAAAAGAACCTTTAGGAAAGATACCCTTGTTGGAATGAAGGAGATCGCCTGTGAAAGTTGTGAACCCCAACGCGGTTCGTCTTTTATTTCTATTTTTTTTTTGAAATCTCTACTCGTGCGTCCAGCTAAGCACCCCACATGTAGAACATGATGTTCCTCTTTGCAGTGCTCATGCCGGACATGCCTCCGAGCTGGCCTCGCCCTACTTGACGATCACTGTGTCAATAAACTCGAATTCATCCATGACTGCGGCGGTCAGCATCCCAGACCCTGCAACAACAAACGTAGACAATCCTGTCGTTGAAAGAGGTGCTGCACCTCCTAATGTCCCGGCCAGTGCTGAACCCATGCAATCTACGGCTGTTACTATCCCTCTCCCTCCTCTATCGGGTGACCCTCCCATCGAGAGCAGTACTCCTGTCGGACCAGTAGCGGACGGCCAGACGGATATGTCACGTTCTCTCGATCGCGCCGAAGAAGCTATGGATACGGTGAAGACGTGGAAGAGTACCGTCGAAACTATCAAACAAGTGATGGACATTGTCAGTCCCATCGTGAAAGTATGGCCAGTATCTTTGTTCTCTACACTTCGCTGAGATAATTTCCTTCCCTCAGCTGAACTCTCAGGCCAGCTCAGCATGGACGTTGCTCTCAAAGATTCCCGAGGTGTGTGTCCTTGCGTTGCCAGAGGATATGGAACAACCATTTAGCCTCGCCGCCAGACTTTGTTACAACAGTTCAAGCGTGATGACAATGTCCGAACACTACTTACTGCGATACGGGATGCCTTTGAATTCGCAAAGGAGGCGGACATTTTGAGGAGCATCCAGCCGGAGTCGAAGCAGGCTAAAATTTTAGATGAGATGTTGCAGTGCGTCTCCGGATGTGCCGAATTTATCGAATCGTATGCGAAGGATGCCGCAGTCGGTACGTTGTCTTGTCTTGACTTGTCCCAGATTACTGAAACGTTATTTTTAGTAACGCGGACTATGAAGAATATTGCTCACCGAGTTGACGGAAAAGTTGAAGATTATAGCAGCACCCTTGCTCGACTACGACAGGAGTTCCTCGCACATGCTACTGTCACCATTGAAGCGGCTGTCCTTCAAACCCAGGTCGATGTGAGGAACGTAAACACGCAGCTAACGGAGGTGTCGAATTTAGCATTAGAAGCCGGTGCGTAATTTTGACAGTCACAAATTCGATGCATCGTCGGTCTCACCAGCCTTGTGGACACAGAATTGAATGCAATTATCAGAGAAATACCTTATAAAGGAGGCTGGCGATTCGGCGATGAGAGGCGCTGTCTTCCGGGCACCCGTGTGGCCTTCTTGGACTATATCGCCAAGTGGATCAACAATCCCGGATCGGAGCGTGGGCTCGTTCTTCTCGGCCAAGCAGGTATGGGAAAGTCATCAATTGCCCATGAGGTGGCGCGTCGCTTCGACAAGAAATGTCTCGGCTCAAACTTCGCTTTCATGCGGAAAGAACAGTCTAAAGACGAGGCTTACCAGCTGTTCACGACACTTGCACGTGATCTCGCTGATCGCCATCCTATATTCAAGCACGCACTCGGAAGAGTTATCAAGGACGATTCATCTCTTCGTAGTACACGAGACTACCGTATACTTTTCGATTGCCTCCTTCTCGAATCACTCAAGAATCTGCCACTTCCGAGTCCAATTCTGATCATCATCGATGCGTTGGACGAGAGTGGAGCCGCGATCGGCAAAAATGGGCTGCACACGTTCCTTGCTCAACGTCTCGTTGACCTCCCGGCAAACTTCCGCGTACTCATCACCTCGAGGCTGGAGAATGGTATCGAACATGCGTTTGCCAACGCGCGGTCCATCCGTACCCTCTACATGGATGACGCAGAACTGGCTGCAAACACGGAGCAAGATATTGGCGTATATCTTCGGAATGAGCTTCCCGAGGAGGTGTTCAAAGAGCATGGCGAGAAATTAGCAAAGGCGGCAGAAGGCCTGTTTCAGTGGGTGGCCGTTGCATCTGGGTTCATAAATGGCCGTGCCAGTCGTGGGATTAACAAGAAAAAGCGGGTCCAGCGCCTGTTGGGACACTCTCAAGACCGTAATCGGGAAGGTCTGTTGGATGGCTTGTACGAAGAGGTTCTCAAAGAGTACTTCAAATCAGAAGAGGCACAGGTGCTGTTTCGGTCGATCATGGGACAACTTCTTGCTTCGATCGAGCCCCTCTCGATTGAGACTTTGATTGGACTACGACGGCATGCACCGGTTGATGACCCCGAGGATTCTGATCCGCTTCTTATTCTTGAAGTCCTTGGTGACCTCGGCTCGCTGCTGAGTAATGTCACTTCATCCGATCAGACGCGTCCCATCGTTCCTCTCCATACCTCGTTCCGTGACTTTCTCACGAATAAGGCGAGCAACGTGTTTTACGTGGATCTTGCGGATTCCCACCATCAGTTGGCACATTCCTGCCTTGGTTTAATGCTCAACAACCTCAAGTTCAACATCTGCAAACTCGAGTCGTCATATCTCGCGAATTGCGACGTGCCAGATTTGGAAACTCGAATTGCCAAACACGTTGGGCCTGCTCTATCGTATGCCTGTATTTACTGGGGCGACCATTTACAACAACTTGCCTTCGACTACGATATCTTCAAGGAACTCCGATCGCTCTTCGAGACAAAGTTTTTGTTTTGGCTGGAAGTGCTCAGTGTCAAGGACAGGGTGGGCACTGCTTCACAAAGATTGTCATACATGTTGATGTGGTTGCAGCGGGAGGTAGGTACATTCTATAATCCAGTATGACATATGTTAACCTTCGTGTAAAGTCACAGCAGAGTTTGCAAACGGAGGTGAAGAATTTGTCGTCATTTGTAAAGGATGCGTCCGCGTTTGTACGGTATTTTGGAATGGCGGTGGCAAGGAGCGCTCCTCATATCTATGTCTCTGCCCTTCCTTTCACACCAACGTCTTCCCGGGTCCTGAATCAATTCATTCACCAATTTCCTCACATGTTGAGTTTTGAACGTGGGCGGTTGTCTCATTGGCCAGCATTGGAAATGACAATTCAGGCCCATGACGACATGGTCCAATCAGTCATATTCTCACCGGACGGACAACGTATCGCATCGGCCTCGAATGATTGCACGGTTCGCTTGTGGGATGCCACAACAGGACAGGCCGTAGCGGGCCCATTTACTGGACACACCAATGTAGTCTTTTCTGTTGCATTCTCGCCGGACGGACAGCGTATCGCATCGGCCTCGAGGGATTGGACGATTCGGGTGTGGGATGCCACAACAGGACGGGTCATAGCTGACCCATTTACTGGGCACACCAATGCGGTCTATTCTGTTGCATTCTCGCCGGACGGACAGCGTATCGCATCGGCCTCGTTTGATCGCACGATTCGCGTGTGGGATGCCACAACAGGACAGGTTGTAGCTGGCCCATTTACTGGACACACCAATTCGGTCTATTCTGTTGTATTTTCGCCGGACGGACAGCGTATCGCATCGGCCTCATCCGATCGCACGATTCGTGTGTGGGATGCCACGACAGGACAGGTTGTAGCAGGCCCATTCACTGGACACACCGGTGAGGTCTATTCTGTCGCATTCTCTCCAGGTGGACAGCGTATCGCATCGGCCTCGTCCGATCGCACGATTCGCGTTTGGGATGCCGCAACAGGACAGGTCTTAGCTGACCCATTTACTGGACACACCAATTCGGTCCATTCTGTTGCATTTTCGCCGGACGGACAGCATATCGCATCGGCCTCGAAGGATCGCACGATTTGCATCTGGGATGCCACAACAGGACAGGTTGTAACTGGCCCATTTACTGGACACACCTATGTTGTCTATTCTGTTGCATTCTCGCCGGATGGACAGCGTATCGCATCGGCCTCGTCCGATCGCACGATTCGCTTGTGGGATGCCACAACAGGACCGACCGTAGCGGGCTCATTCACTGGACACACCGATGGGGTCTATTCTGTTGCATTCTCGCCAGACGGACAGCGTATCGCATCGGCTTCGTATGATCGCATGATTCGTGTGTGGGATGCCACGACAGGACAGGTTGTAGCAGGCCCATTCACTGGACACACCGATGTGGTCTTTTCTGTTGCATTCTCGCCGGACGGACGGCGTATCGCATCGGCTTCATATGATCGCACGATTCGCGTGTGGGATGCCACGACAGGACAGGTTGTAGCAGGCCCATTTACTGGACACACCGATGGGGTCTATTCAGTTGCATTCTCCCCGAACGGACAGCATATCGCATCGGCCTCGAAGGATCACACGATTTGCGTGTGGGATGCCACGACAGGACAGGTTGTAACAGGCCCATTCACTGGACACGCCAGTATGGTCCATTCTGCTGCATTCTCGCTGGATAGACAACGTATTGCATCGGGCTCGAGGGATCGCACGATTCGCGTGCGGGATGCCATGACAGGACGGGCTGTAGCACGCCCATTTACTCGACACATCGATTTTGTTTCATTCTCGCTGGATGAACAGCGTATCGTATCGGCCCCGGACGATCCCAGAATTCGCATGTGGGCCACAACAGCACAGGCTGTAACTGGCCCATTTACTGGACACACCAATTCGGTCTATTCTGTTGCATTCTCGCCGGATGGAAAGCGTATTGCATCAGCCTCGCACGATTGCACGATTCGCATGTGGGATGCCACAACAGGACAGGCTGTAACTCGCAGATTTACTGGACACACCAGTGTGGTCTATTCTGTTGCATTCTCGCCGGATGGACAGCGTATTGCATCAGCCTCGCACGATCATACGATTTGTCTGTGGGATTCCAGGAGAAGACGGATCGTAGCGGGCCCATTTAAGGGACACACCAAAGCAGTCCGTCATGTCGCATTCTCGCCGGATGGTCAGTGTATAGCCTCGGCTTCAGAGGATCGCACGATTCGTGTGTGGGATGCCACAACAGGACAGGTCGTAGCGGGCCCATTTACTGGACATACTGATTGTGTCCATTCTGCTGCATTCTCGCCAGACGGACAGCGTATCGCATCGGCCTCGACGGACCGCACGATTCGGGTGTGGGATACTACAACAGGACAGGCCGTAGCAGGACTGTTTCTTGGACACACCAATCGCACTGTTTCAACCTCGGACGATTGCAAAATTCATGTAAGGAAGGTCATAATGGAAGATACCGAGAAGATCCATTTTACAGACCAAACCCTGATTAACAATGATGGCTGGATATATGGAGAAGAGAATGAACTTTTTCTATGGATTCCAGCGCATCACAGGTCGTCTCTACATAGACCTAGCACTGTCTGGGTTGCAGGCGAACATGAGACCCGACTAGATTTCTCAAAGTTTGTGCACGGATCAAATTGGGCCACGATATATGATCACCACAGTACATCCTCATAAAGTCAGTTGTATACTTACTACATTCGAAGTGGTATAGGCTCATTCTCTCGACCAGCGGTGTCGATCACAGTTTTTTTTTCAACGGAGACGACACACTATGATTGACCAATATCCGCAGCCTTGCTGATGCGGTCTCATTGTCCGTCCTATCACCCCTCTACTAGGCGGCCAAAGTACCCCATCTCATTGCCCATTAGCAAACTCTATCGTCGTTGTCATACAGGGACAGGCGACGCCGCCTTCGCCAATTACATCCGGGAGATAAACATGTATGCCATCGATGAGAGGAGACTGCCGAGGGACCATGGGTGAATTCTCGGGCCTCAGTAAGACTATCCATCTACCTTGAATACATTGGTACTCAACTCTAACTCTAACATTCATCCTGGATGATATACTTGGATATATATCGCGCTATAGAAATGCAAATTCAAAAAAAAAAACACTTGACCTCACACATGATAGCAGGCTTAGGCTACCGTGGGTCCAGGTCGGTGCTACTCTTTGACAAGTACAACTGGGACATACTAGTATGGTGGTGAATGCCGTTTGACAGGTGCTATCGAGGACCTTCAGTGACGGTCAAGTTTCCTTCTCCGGTTTCGTCAACTTCAACTTGTCTTTGTATCGTGTACTTTGCGATGGCAACGTGTGCCATGTGCCATACAGTAGACGTCCATAACATTCGAGGACAGTCGCTGATGGGAGTACAACGTGTTTGTGTGTCAAGTGTCGTAGGTGATAATGCCACTTGGGTGTATCCACGCGCGGGAGCATTCACTGCAGGGATTATAAATATCTCAGCATGTTATCTCGAAACGCGGTCGGGTCAACCGGTCACGGGGAGTCCCCATTTAACCTCTCCATGATGAAGAGGTCTACGATAAGAACTGGGGATTGAGAAGGCCGCCATCTTAAGCCGTATCGTTCCAGCACTAGGATCCCCGTCTTGTTCTAAGAGGTTGTACATGATCGCCTATGAGACAAGATAATGTTGACCGAGATCCTATGTTGGCACTAGACACATCATCACCAAAGATGCCCAACAACTCGTATCCTCGGAACGTAGTGAAAAGACACGAGCGTGTTAACCCTGAGAGCGCCCAAATGGACGTTGGTACTACGCCAAACTACTTACAAGATCATGGTCACACCATCACCGATTTATTGGGCGCGGGCACGCCGTAAGTCCTCTCACCATGGGAACGTGAACGTGAACGTGCACCGCCGGTCCTCTTTTTTGGTCCTCTAGAGCGTCATTTTCTGCGTGGTGAAGCAGCGAAGCCCTTACGTTGGCCTTCCTTAGTTACATCCAAAGCGCCGGCGGGTGCAGCTTCGGCCAAGCCCCCCATGCCACCAAGTCAAAAAAATCGAATCAATTGCTGCAGTTCGATATACGTCACCCGTTGCTGAAGTTGTCAGAGCGTCCTTGGATACGCAAAGTTGAACCATACAGTATAGCGGGCGTACGGGCAGGTATGACAGCATGCAGCCGCCCATCATGGGTGAGCCCAAGCGTGGGAAACATGTAACGTTAGAAGCTTAGAATAAACAGGAGCAAAGGTTGAGCGAACCACTGATGGATCTCTATACAAGTTCCTCCCATTTCATGTCGATATTGCCATCAGAATGGGTTCCGCAGCATCGCATTTAATTAATCAAAGAATTATTATATTCACGATGTTTGGAAACGAGAACATTTTGGAAGTTGCCTTCATTGGCGCAGGTTGCAGAATCTATGGATGCAAGAGGTTCAACACGGGGAGATTGAGGCAAGGAAAGGACATACGAGATAACGGGCATCACTCTACGGAGATTGCCTACGACGGCTTTCAATCGAAGGGCCGTGCGAGCAGTAATTTGTCACCGGTGATTCCCAACTTCTGATGCTGCGCAGTCGCGGTAGTGTATCTTACTTTTGGAAAGTGGTCCAGGTTAATCCTCGCCGTCGTACTGGGAACTGGTAGATTCCATGCGATGACCCGACCGATGGACGACGTATGCAAGACATCGTCATGGCTTCCACTGGCATCTGCCTTTTTGCTGTCCACTGTCCACATGCTGCTGCGGCGCCTTTAATCGCCACGATCCCGTGACTTTCGCTCGCTCGTGCCTTTTAGCGTTTTGGGGACTGTTGTTTGCTTTGTATTTAGTCACATAAATTTGCAAAGTCGGAAAGCAAAAACAAAAGCAAAAGCAAAAAAAAAATTGTCGTAGCTGGATTGTAGCCGTGTAGAGATGGCGCCCACGAAAGCCGCGCTTCGCCCGTCTCTCGCGGGAATTTCCCATCATCAACATCATCATAACGCTGAGATCACGTAACCGAGCCATCTACGGAAACGGCACAGCAGTGCCAGCGCATTCTTGGCGATATGCATCAACCAACTGTCTCGGTTTTGAAATGGAGACACTGGGTCAGTTTGAGAGTGTACGCGTAAAAATTCGGGTTCAAGACCGCGGATGAATACTGACTTGGCGGATGGCGGGACTGGCATTTACGGAGCCGCGTGCCCCGAGATCAACTCCGACAGATCGGCGTTTAGCGCAACCGTTGAGGGCGCCCCAGAAATCAGCTTGCCCGACGACATATAGCGCTGAAAAGTGCAACTTTGGTATCTCGGTCGCTACCGCATTAAAGTGTGGGATAACCAAAAAAAGACGCTCGCTAAATGATACATCAGAGCAGACCCTGGAGTGATTCAGGGCAGAACTCAAAGGGCAACTTCCCACTTGCCAATTCTCGACTTTGCTCCGCCCTCACTTTCGTTCTTTCTCTTTCCTTTCTTTAAATTTCCCTTTCTTTTCGGCGCAGTGCGCTGCTGGATCAATTTGAACCTTCGTATGACTTTTCACCACAAAGAGGTCTGAGATTATTTACTATATATCGTGCGTGTTTTTTTTTTTCTTTTGATTGGGTGATAGGACTGACTTCTGAGCAGTGCACTTTTGCAAGCCTACGACATCGCATTTGATCGTGTATACCTCTGCCCTTTACACGATTTCCTTGCAAACATCACATCTCATCACTCGCATTCATGCACCCAACAGGTGCATATACACCCATTGAAAACTCCGACAGTGAGTTACTGGTCATCTCTTCAACTGAGTGTTGCCTTATATACCTTTCTGGCTATCTAGGGGCCGCAATGTATGTTTGTCAACTCATACTATCGTTTTTTTTGGACTCAATACTGTTTTTTTTAGTACAACTCTTCCGTCAGCTATTGCACATCTTGACGCGGCCCATGGCAAAGGCTCGGACTTTACCAGGTGTGTAAACTCGTGTCAACAAATAGATTAGGTCATTAATGTCACCAAAAAAGCGCGCCAAGCCCAAGTAGGTCTAGGAACCCACAAGGCGTTAGGACGGGCAACGCCACCGTCTCCAAGAAACCAGAGTTCGTTCTTGAACAGTTTTCATTGCCTCTTGTTTTTCTTTTAACATGAGTTTATCCACACTAGCTCTAGCTCGGTAGGGTTGATCGTTGGAATTATCGTGGCGGTATTCGCGGTGATCGTGCTGCTTCTTGTGTTTTTCCGGTGGTTTGAGAACCGTCGTCGCACAGTCCGGAAGACACGCAGTACCGATCAGGAAAATGGAACCTTCCGGCTTGCCCCTTTCGAATCAACGCGGGATACGATTGTGAGTTTTTGACAAGTCTCCACATTTCCGTCTTGATTTCTGAAAATGGAATAAAGAAGTCGACCGCAGATCTCGGTGATACCAATTCGAGTCGTACTCTTTCCGTCTCCCAGAAAACTTTTTCGACGCCATTGTCCTCTGACGAGCAGTACGAGTATAAGGTCGAGAAATCCCTTCCAATACCGCCCCCTCGCCTCGACCTACGACCTGTATCAGACAATCGCAAGGCACAGCAAGGTGACTCTTTTACCACGGCGAGCCCGAGCACTATCAAAAGCCAGGGACGATTTTCCGTTGCGCATAGCGTGCTCACTAACCCGTGGGATGGCGATGGGGAACCCGGATCTGCGGGCTTTGAGCGAATGATGTTTGAGCTGCCCGCCTTCCCGCCACCTTCTGCACTACCCATGTCTTCCTTCAAGGTGGGATTACCCCAACGCCCATCAATGCCTCCAGCGCGGCTACCGCCGGAGATGAAACCCCCTTCCTCGTGGCGGGAGCCGGCAGTCAAGAAAGCCCGACCGCGTACGGCACTGGTCTGACATTTCGTATTTGGTTTCTTTGTGGGATACCTTTCGGAGACATTCAGACCTTGGACATTTACATACGTATACACACGCAAATTTTTGTAACTTTGCATATTTCGGCTGTAAGTTATTGATGGTATTATAAGGGAATCCCGGTGCCGGCTCACTACCGAGTGTCACAAGGTTAGCCCCTCTCTTGTTGATGACCCACCACAAAAGCCGTACCGCGACCACCTCCACCCCGGTTCAATTGAAAGGATAAGCCCATCATGTCGAAATCCAAGCATCACGTTTCGTTTTCTCATCACGATCACGCAACACCCAACGGCGACGTCGTCAACGACTCGTCCCGTCCCGCCTCAGTCCCCGGAAAAAGCTCACCCTTACCAGATTATCCCCTCGTCGAAGACCACAATCATACCGCGACCGTTGCAGCGGGTCGACTACCCGAGGAGATTTACACAAACACGTTGCCACGCTGGCGAGCGACACTTCGGAGGAAGTGCGTTTCCGTGGTGGAATTGGAGAGCGAGGTCATCGGGAAATGGCAGGTACGGTTCAGGTTTCCCCAACTGTGCCCCTTTCTTGGCTATGCAATTGCATGCAGGATGAGGACTCTCTCATCGTTCTCCTTTCTCTCTTTTAGAGTCGCATTCGGTCGCCATGGCTAGACACGTATTTTCTGCAAACCTCGATGCTCGGCACGCATACGTTCTTTCTCGTCTTTCTGCCCATATTTTTCTTCTTGGGATATGGCGAGCTCGGAAGAGGGTACGCCATGAATGCTTTAAAACCTTTTTTTTTTTCAGCCCTTCCCGTTGGGGGGAACCCTGATTTTATTTGTTCGTTTTTTTTGTCAGGCTTTGCTATGCCCTGGCCTTTGGCGTGTATTTGTCTTCATTCCTCAAAGATATGGTATGCTCTCCGAGACCCTATGCCCCGCCGGTGACGCGACTCAGTAAGATTTATGCCCAAACTTGGCGCTGACCCTCTGGAGGCTGATTTTTTCTTTTTTCTTTTCTTCTTGGAAAAAAGCTATCGGAAATCATCACCTCGAGTATGGCTTCCCGTCGACACATTCTACCAATTCCATGTCCATGGCGTTATTCTTCGGCACCCACGTACATGATCTCTACCGTGCTGGTTCCCTCTCGACCGCTGCCTTCGCGACTTGGATCACCGCCCTCGTAGTTTATGTTTTATCAATTGTGGGTGGCCGACTCTACACCGGAATGCACGGCTTCATGGACTGCACGGTCGGCGCCTTTCTCGGAATCATCAGCTGGATGGTGCAACGCCTCGTGATGCCAGAGGTGGAGACCTGGGTCACGAACAATGGTTGGAGCGGTGCGTCTTTTTATGCACGCGCCACGCGTAATGCATATCTCATCTTCTCTTTAGCACCCATTACTGTGACACTCATCTGCCTCCTCTTGGTTAATCAATACCCGTCGCCCGTTGACGATTGCCCCTGCTTTGAAGATGCCATCGCCTTTGTATCCGTCATACTCGGCCAAATGACCAGTTTTTGGTACTCCAAGCGCGTGCCCGCGCTCAACGCAGACCTCTTCACTTCCATATCGCCGGGCGCCGCTTTTGAATCGCCAGCGGCAATTACGACCTGGATGCTCTTCGCCACGTTCAAGCTCACTACGGGGATCCTACTCATTTTCGCCTGGCGCCTGCTCGCCAAACCGACCGTCCAGACGCTCCTCCCCCCGCTCTTCCGCTGGCTCGCGCACGCCAGCCCAATCCGACTCCCGCACCGTCGCCACTACACCCCCGCCACTGAGTATTCACGCGGCCCACCGCACACGCTACGTGCCGTGCCGAGCATGATCGATCTCGATCTGGCCATAACAGAAGTGGTCGACGGGACGAGCGGCGTCGCGAGTGGTCCGCGGGAGCGGAAGATAGGCACGGTCAAGCGCCGCGGGTCGCCGCTGTCTGACTCTGCGCGGGAGAAGACGGCTATTGCGGTCGAAGCGGGCGAGCGAGGCGTACATGAGAATGATAATAAGGTGAAGCATTATGACGCGGATGGTGCGTGGAACACCACTTTTTTTTTTCCGAAAACTGTTTATGCTCACTGTTATGTTGTTAGTGTTGACAAAGGTGGTGGTTTATACTGGGATTGGCGTTATTACTGTGATGTATCCTGCGATGTTCGAGGCGTTAGTGGGGCGTTTAGCTTGACTAATTGTTTTTCGTGTGGATGGGCCTTGCAATGTACAGTTCGGTGTTTCTATGTTGATAATAATAATCATCAATTTACGCGGATGTCACAGACCAGAAAAGGATAAAGACCGGTCTTGGCAGCAGAATCGGGTTCAGATATGGGTTAATTCAACATGATCTGAGATCCGGCTTAAGAAACCCGTCCTCGTCTCAGTTGGTTGAACTGTGGGTTTGTAAAGTACAGCGCACACTAACTGACCCGTCAACATGTCAATTCTAAACCTCCACCTGGACTTGATCGCGTACGTGCATATGCATCATCTTATCGATAATCCCGGAATGCCACGTTTTCAGTTTGCGCCGGCACTCCTTCAGGCTTCTGTCAAACATACTTCATCTACCTCCGTGCCTTTCCCCGACACTCTCGTCATTTCCTTTCTGTTTCCATCAAGCTTACCCATGTAACCCACAGTGCATGCACGATTCGAAAGAGTAGAAGAGTACGTGTCTTAGGCACTCTTGTTCAAAAGAAAAAACGAAACTGTTTAGTCACCTATATCAGCAGATGACTCAACATACAGAAGGAGTAATGTACAAAAGCTGTGCTGATTATCTTGACTTGTTCGTCAGCAGGAATGGAGTTTTTCGGAACGGCCTGGCACTAGGCGCTCAATTTACGCCCATCGTCCGCCCTTTTCATATTCATAGGGCGGTGGACATCCCCCAACCCCCCCGAACCTCCAATGTTCACTCCATCTGCAATCCTTCCCAGTCTTCCAGACCCTGCCCTTCGCCAACCGTTTACGATTGCCGCCGTCCTCCCTCTCATTTTGTCCTTTTATGCGTTAGCGGTGCTGACCCTTCTCCCGCGGACATACGTAATCAAACTCGCTTTGATACCGTTCATCGTATGGAAGTCTTGGAACTGCGCAGTAGGGCTGAATTATTCGACCAGTGTCGCTCAATTTCTGGGACTCGAGAGTGCGGACAGGATCAACCACTGCAACTTTGCCTATGTGGTGCGTTTTGCTTATCAACTTTTCAATCTGTTAATTACTGACTCTAGGCTGCTTATCAGATTGGAATGATGTCTATAGCACTCAGATCACTTGAGTGGGCGTTTCTCAAGGAACCGTTACGGAGGTACGAACCACTCGCAACAGGACCAAATACTCTCGTCGAACGACCTTTGACCATTCCCAACGTCCTCCTCGATGCATTTGATCTTATGTGCAACCAGCGTGGAATCGGATGGTCGTGGGCCCCCAAGCCACACCCACATGCAAACAAGTCGTACCCATCGATCGCCGGAGTCCTAGCCAAGCTCCTCTTCAAATTTCTCGTGTGCGACATCTGCCTACATCTCCTGCAGTCTATCCGTCCATCTTTGAACCGTCCCTCCGGTGACACCCTCTACGATCCCACCCTGAGCCCGATCCCGCGTTACTTCCTGGGCGTGTTTCTCGGCACCTGCGGTTGCTTTTTCGTCTACTCTGCCGTCGACATTCTCTACCACGTTTGTACGCTCTTCGGCCGCGTCGTGCTCCGACAACCTGACTGGGCATGGCCGGCCCTCTCCGATCGACCGTGGATGGCGACGTCGCTCATCGAATTTTGGAGTTTCCGTTGGCACCAGTTCTTTCGACACCTCCTCGTCGTATTCGGCGCCCGTCCCGGTGGCGCGTTGTTGGGCAAACCCGGCGCCTGTCTCGGCGCTTTTGTCGTCTCGGCCGTCCTGCACGACTTTGGTGTATGGGGACTCGGTCGGGGGATCGAAGCTCGTACGACCGGAGGATTCTTTCTCCTCATGGGTTTAGGCACCGCTTTGGAGTTTACGTTTAGGTGGGTGACGGGTCGTCGCGTGGGTGGATTTGGTGGGTGGGTTTGGACGATGTTGTGGGTGAACACTTGGGGTACTTTGATGTTTGATGCGTGGACTCGACGAGGGATGGTCGCGGGTGAGTTCCTTCCGGATAGTATACGACCTGGAAAGTGGCTCATCGAGGCCATCGTTACTCTCTCGAGCGAGTGGCGAGACATATTTGAACACCTCTCGCACCTCCGTTATCTATCCACCCATCTCCATCTTATCTTGTCATACTTTTTCGTTCCGCAGCACGTGACTGCTAGTGATGTAACTTTGTAAAAAAAATTGTTTCTTGTTTTTTCTTGTAGAAGACAAAATCATTTCATGTCGCTTTCTCAACGGATTCTGGAAAGCAGTATCACTTTTTCGTTTCTACCCAGTTCGTGCAGAAGGTGTGGGTAGCGTTTGAATGTCTTTGGCATCGCTTATCGCATAAGTTTTGTCTATCGCGTGATATCTCTCCCGAATCATCATCAACTCCACCTTTTAGTACTGTTAAATCCCTCGTCCTATCCCTCTACGAAAGTACCGTCATTCTAGAGTACCTAGACGAGTACGTGGGGCGCCCTTGCGTTGCTGTTGCTATTGTTCATGTGTAAAAAAAAATAGTCTTGCAGGGAAAATCGTTGCATCCTCCTCGCTCAGATCTATGCACGCGCGCGCTCATGCGTCTACAAGCAGACTATATATCGCGCACGCTCGTACCATCGTTTTATCGCTTTGTGCAGGCGCCAAGGCAGGCGCATGATACAAAGCGCCAGATGGTTGACAAAGAAAAGGTTTCGGCTGCGCTGGAACACCTCACGTTGCTCCTAGAGCGTGGGGAGCGCCCGCCGCGACGGGTCTTGGGACAGGGAGAGTTGAACTGGACGGATGTGATGGTCAGACTACGCCACGTCCACGTTCACGTGATGTAAATGGTCACAGTGAACTGAGGCGTTATCGCGCAGGTTTTGCCGGTGAGATTAGCGCGTGGGGTCGATATAATTTCCCATCACGTGTTCGACAGCAATTGCAGGTTTTTCTCCATGTACCTGTCCTCTCTGTGACTGTGTCACGTATCTTGTATCAAGACTGGTATCACGTCGCTTTTCAACGGATTCTGGGAAGCAATATCACCTTCATTGTACCGGTGATGCGCTCGATACTGTCAACGCCCATATGGGCGAGGCGGATATCACCCTCTTTGGTAGTTGTTTCTGCCCATTCGTGCAGAGGGTGTGGGTAGCGTTCGAATATCTTGACATCCCTTATCGCGTACGTTCTGTCTATCGCGGGTGTTCATATGATATGTCTCACGAATAATTCTCCACATTTAGTACCGTTAAGCCTCGCTCTCCCGCCCCTGTAACCATGGGAGCTCACCCTTCAGCTTTTTCGTGGCTGCAGACGAAGTTGACCCTTACAAGAAAACGGAAGAGCTATTGCAAGTCTCTCCGAAGGGTCTCGTACCCGCACTCAAATTGCACGCTTTTACACCCCCGCGATCCCTCAACGAAAGCACCGTCATTCTCGAGTACCTAGACGAGTACGTGGGTCCAATTGCTTATATCGATTCATTTCATCGCCTGCACCCTTCCTTGCTGTTGCTGTTGTCTCATGTGTAAAAAAAATTTTAGTCTTGCAAGTAACACCACCGGAAGATCGCTTCTTCCTCCCCGCTCAGATCCATACGCGCGGGTGCTCGTGCGTCTACAAGCAGACTATATATCGCGCACACTCGTACCGTCGTTTCATCGCTTTTTGCAGGCGCAGGATACGGAGCGTCAGATGGTTTACAAAGAAGAGTTTTCAGCTGCGCTGGAACACCTCGCGTCGCTCCTCGAGCGACAACAAGTTTTCGCCGTGACGGGTCTTGCGACAGGTTCAGGATTGTGGTCTGAGAGGTGGAGAGTTGAACCGGACGGATGTGATGGTCGGACCATGTGAGTTTGCGTATGCTGATTAGTTTTCGGGAACCTTTTACGTTCTCTCTAACGAACAAAGGAACGGAAGGGTTGTTCCGCGCTAGCAACGTGCTGAGGCATTATCGCGCTTTCGAGTTACCTGCGGGGTCAAAGATTAGCGCGTGGGTGGATAGACTGGTTGCGCATCCGTCCTTCAAGGCGACGTGCAGCACCGAGGAGCTCTATCTAGAAAGCTATGAAAGGTGAGGGGACGACATCTTTGCGTCTCAGGGTAGTTGATGAATCAAATTAGGTATGCTTTTAATCGACCTAATACGAGCCAAGTTGCGAACGCAATCAACTCTGGGCTTGGACTGCCTTAGTTAAAACTAGGAGCGCCGGATGAACCAAATATGTCCTTCCATATTTGTTTTACATGGTTTGTACAGGGAGTGGGAATCAAGTACGGTGAGAAGGAAACGAAAGATAATCAAAGAGGGAAGATGGCGCAAGAAGTCAAGCACATGAGAATTATCTCAAAAGTCACGAGGAAGAACGTGGGAATCCGTTTTACGAAAAGCTCGCATCAGGAGTCAGAATGTACGTGGTAAGAGGTCCTCAAATACTACCCATACCCTCTACACGAGCCTAACTGAAGGGGCGGCGGAAATTCATCCCCAAGCAGGGAGGCAAACTTGTGGCGGATTCGGACCACTGGAGGTGCTGCTTTTCCGGGAAAGCAGCTACGGAAGAGGGTGATATCCACCTCGCCCTCTGGCACATGCGCAATCGATGGCTCAGCTTCATCAGATTCCAAATAGGGTTGCTTGCCAAATCAGCGTTGCCGACACCTTAGCAATGGAGGGAAGCTGGCTTGAGCTTGCTGCGGACCAAACTTGAAATGGACAAAACCCTTCTAGATAGGAGATCAGTATATAGTAGCTAACAGTTCGAAGCCGAAAATCAAGGAGGAACATAAAGAAGTTTTTGGGACGCGTACACCCTCAGAATGCTAATGTGCCAATGCTTCGTAAGGATGTTTACGTTTTTCCTTGAAAGGAAAGTGAAGAGAAGAGGGCGGTCCAGACGCTGGCACAGCGTGAGGCACAGCATGCAGTCCAGAACTAGGACAACCAAAACGAGACTTAGGGTTACTAGTAGAATAACTACCGTATCAGGCGAACAAAGACCGAGCGTTAGGCGATCCAACTAAACATGAAGCTGTGAGACATGAGGCACGTAGCAGGATGGCAGCTGGAACAAAATGTCATGCTTTCAAAAAAAAATCTTGGCATTTGCAGAAGACGACATAGAGGCACAGAAGCATCACGGGACGGATCAATGAAAGGCAAATAGACATGCGAAACAAATGAGCGAGTACTAACACACGCTGCGTGTACACAAAAGCCGCTCTTACTTTCCATCTGATGTTCTGAAATTGTCATCAATCTGTATTACCTATTGCGTGCTAATGGTAGTGGGGGCATGCTCTCGGTATCCGTCGCTTTCTTCCACAGATACCAATTGCATGATGCTTCTTGGCTTCCTGAGCGGAAGTCGGATCGTCGAATTGGCGTTTGGCCCACCAGTGCAAATTTATTATCCAAAAACGACTGTTGTCCAAATGGACGCCAGGAAGTTGGGGGTGACGCGGTGGGTCTCGACACCGAAGAAGATGCTGGCAGTGAAGACCGCATTGGCAGCCATGCAGATCGGGGGCACTACGGAAAGCCGGCGAGGAGGCCGCTGTGTCCTGGATGAATCCTGGAGCTAGCCGTTTGGTGGTTAGTGAAGGGCCCGAAAAACTTGGCCGAAACGGGGATTATCAGGGCATTGCCGTTGCCACTCTTGTAAGGACTGTCAGAGGGTGATGTCCCGTAGTAGGGAGATAGTCAGTACGGTGGTGGGAAGTGCGGCAAGGGCGGTGGGCTGTGATGGTTCACTCGACCGTACCCAATGCACGCGTAGATGCTGGACTTTTGTTGGGTGGGTTAGAACCGAGGTCTCGGCATTAGATGCTGAGAGTGCGACTGTTAGGGAGTTGGTGGTGGCGGTGGCGGTGATGGTGGTGGTGGAGAAGAGGCATTGCCTGGAACCAGGTGTAGTATGTGGGGGGGCATATCATGGTGTTGTTGAAACCAAGCGTAAGTCCCTGCCAGTGCACTTAGTTCCCTAGTAGATTTAAGGCTTTGACTGTGCTCTTTTTCCAAGTCAGGGATACCACATGCTTATCCCATGACACTTTGTACGGGTGTCGATAAGGCTGAGGCGCCCGACTCGGAAACGCGTGTCACGATTAAGTTATCATAAGTTAGGTGACGATATAACAATCTCCGTTAAAAGCCTGCAGTAGTCTTGCTTTCGTTCAGCGAGCTCCGTTTTCAATGCCCTCGGCTCCAGGTGGCGTTGGGACACCTGACATCGCCTCAACCTTTTTTTCTCCGCTCATCTCCCTTTCTTCACTCTCTCTTCAAGTTCTTCGTCGGCACTTTACTGGCAGTCACTAGTAGTGGCGCGCCCTACAGGCGATCATGTTTGCAGCGGCTGGCGACAAGCTACGGTTTGAATTCGGTAGATCATCTCCTTCAGTCGAGGCTTCCATCCCACTCAGTAGCCTCGCTTTTGGAATTTATGGCCAAAATTGGCCCCGGTGTGGATACCTAGATATTAGACACCTCATCAGTCTCGGTGCAATCTACCTCCGCCGTCTCGCCGCCTCGGGAAGCTGGGAAGATGTCAAGGGTAGTGGATACTGGCTACCCAAGCGTCTGAAACCTCAGGCTGCTATCTTTCTTTTCGTCGTCCTTCACGTGGCTCAGGTAGTTGGGTCCTTGATAACTAAAGACGGTGCGTAACTTTTTACCGATTCTCATGGAAGCCTAACATGCTTGATAGCTTTTCTGTACAACACCCAACTTGAAACACCCCTTCACTTAATTTTCCTCGTGTTGCACATCCTTCTTCTCTTATTATTTTTCCCTTCGACTTCCCATGTTCTCCGAAAGGAAGGTATACACGCTTCTCCCGGTCGCGCTGTTGGTACAGCAGAAAGCAGCAGGTATGATACGTTCCCCAGTTCTACATTAGTCGCAGTCTCGAGGCCAACCACGCCTCCTCTATCGCCCAATTGCGTTGCATATCAGAGTTTGACCTCTGTTTCTTAGACGTCTGCCCCATACCTCACCCTTTCTCTGCCTGAAGAAGAACTATCATCCTCAGTTCATCGTGGCGTGTCCTGACTCCCACTTCACGAAACGTTCTCTGCATGGTGTATCGTTTGGTGTCCATACTAGTCAAGGGGCATCAATAACCCTCGTCAGCGAATTTGGCCTGGGAGCGTTGGCCATCCTCCGCCTCCTCTATCCAGTTGATGACTTGGAGGTGGGTGACGACCGCATCCTAGTTGGTGGACACAGCGATGTGACACCGCCAAATTCTCGTAACGCGATTGGAGCGCAGGATGACGTACTTTTCGGTGGAAGTAATGGCTATAACATCGAGTGCGTATCATATCTAGCCCTGTAGCAGCCTTTTGGCCAGTTCTGATAGCGAGCCTCGTAGCTATGTCACTTTTGGGGCGACCCAGGACGGATCGGATGAAGCGACTCATGCAGCGCAGATTCATGTCCATAACAATGGCATTCGACCGAGCGGAGGAGAGAAGCAACAAGTCGCTACTGCGTGCCCCGTGCTGAAGGATCCAGAGGAGGCCACCAGGTCTGCTTCGCATCCATAGTAGTAGATCGGCGTCCGATTGATACTGTATCACCAGCGCTCCAAACACTTCCGCTGAACGTGACATCCAGAAAATTCTGCAGAATTCGATTCGTGGTCATTCCATTGCCCACAGGCCTTCAGTAGGTCTATTCCTGTGTGCCTGGAACATGACATCTGACATGCATCGCACATTATAGATTCTTGGTCTCAAGTATGGCCAGATTATCGAATGCGGAAAGCATAAGCAGCTTCTCGGCTCTTTTACAGACCAGAGCAACATGATTGGTGGCCTACCAGCGAGCGGGGCGGTTATGGAACTGATCTGCATGTGCCAGATTGATGATACGACCCCTGGCGCTTTCGAAGGACCTACCACGCAAGACATCGACGCCACGCCCCCACAGGACACCGGCGAGTCACTCGCAGCACCCTCCGCAGCCCTCGTGGCGGAGACGTCCACACCCGCTCAGGCCCGCGGGGCTAGTAGCCTCCAATCAGCGCCGTCATTGGGGGTGCCCGTGGCTGGTACCGGTACCCAAGTAGATGACCATCCCGTCGCCTTCTCAACGGCCGACTTTGCGCTCGTTGGCTTCCAATGCGGGTCATCCGGTGAGGATGGCTCTGCATTGCACAATGTCCCGTTTGATTACTCAGACTCCGTTCATACCAGAAGTGAGGACGCCGGGGTGCAGAAGTTCTCCGGACCCTGGTTGTTACGCCGAATTCCATCGACAAGCCCAGGAAACCTCTGATTCACCGGGGCGTGCCGCCAGTGGTTTCATACCGGCCATCCTGAACCTGGGAAATCTTCGGCGTGGTACCTCATCTGCCTCCAGATCTGCGCCAGCGCCAACGCAGTCGTCAACTGGCAGTAATGCAGTGGCAGCAGTGCCCGTATTGATGAGGGTACTACGTGGCGTGCGACTGTTTTTCCGGAACATGAAAAGACGAACTAATAATGAGGGTACGAAGAGAAGTTAAGGAAGGGTGTTTCAAATGAGAAAAAGAAGCTGCTAAGGTGACCACCTTATAATGTTCCAGGGTTGCATCCCATGAACACATTATGTACTTTGTATGATGCCACGGTTGGGGACACCTCGTGACCCCTGATATCATGACTCTGAGCCAGCTAGGGAATTTTGCACCATTTTAGGAACAGTGCCATGCCGTTCATATATCGGGTTAGCGTCTGCATCCTGGGCTGGGCTCGTCTCTTTTCTCACACCATCTCTTATCTATTATTTGTTTTTCTTAGCTATCCATTCAGAGACGGGGTTTGATGGCGGCTATCTGGTGATATGTCATGACGGGGAGAAGGGGCGTGCCACCTGCGTCACCGTACGCACGCCATTCAAGTTCGGTTGTGTTGTTTGCTGCTTGAAGCCCTTGTAGGTATATTTAGCGTTGCTGTATATGGACTTACGTTCTCGACCCAAGTAGAGTTTGACGAGCGTAGCCATCAGAAAAAGTGACAGCTGAGTGTATGGAAATACATGACATTGCAATAGCTACAAGTCTGTTTTCACAAGGTATTAAAGATTGCAGTACCTGTAGCAAAAATTGAATTGAAAAAAAAGTCTTGTGTGGCAATATATGAGATATAGTTGAAATGTATTCAAATACATTAAAAATGCAGGTCTTGTAGTCTGGGCCAAGGGAATTGCAGCCACAATACAATGTGATGCAGGACTTGCTGTTCTCCTGACATAAGGACAACAGAAATGTAGTCTCAATGTAATGCACAGACTAAATTTCATCACCAATACAATTAATGTGATCCCAAATACTTTGGACTATGTTCTCTATATAGGACTACATTCAAAGGCATAGCATGTAGTGCTCATTGTCTGTGACCGAGTCTTCAGTCTGAGATATGAGACTCCGAGCTTGACACCGGGCGGCCCGGGTCCGAGTCACCCAAGCTCGCTCTAGCATCACACTCTGCCCACCACTCGGAGGACCTCCCCTTCCCGTGCTCGCCCCCACGCAACCACCGCACCCGATCCTGACTTACTGCCATGGCCCAACTCGTCCCCTCACAGGGCCCACGCCTTCGCACACATGCGGTCCCCCCCTGGAACCTCAGCAGCTGGGGCGACAGGCTCACCCGGGACGCCAAAGTGCGACACGGCGACGAACGGAAAACGCACGCTGCCACCCTCAAAAACGAAGTGTTCTCAAACCCCCCATCCACCAAACTGGTAATATTCTGTCGCGGTGCCCTCACTAACGCGAACAGAGATGATGACGCCCCAATAGGCATCGCAGCAGCAGTTGCCTATACAAAGGGTAAGGAGGTCCGCCACTCCGAACGCCCTCTGGGAAAGACCGTCTCCCTTTTCGACACTGACCTTGCAGCCCTCGACTCTGGGATCTCCCTCGCTCAAACCATTTTGGTGGGAATCCCAGCGACCCACATCCTCATCCTCACCTCAAGTGCCTCCGCAATTGACGCCATCCTCAAGCCTGGGCCTCACCCAGGCCAACCCTTCTCACTCTCCTTCAGACAAACTGCTAACAACCTCCTCACACTCTATAGGTCCCTGGATATCAGATTATCCTGGGCCCCGCCCCACAAGTCTTTGGTCGGCTTTGCGCGTGTGCACCACCTCACAGACACGACCGCCCCGCGCCCCCTCCCACCAAACCACCGAGAGCCCTACGCCATTAGCTACCAACGTCAACTCGCAAAAACCGGCCTCATCGAGGAGTGGGGCTCCCGCTGGCGGAACAGCGACTGCCTCTCTCAAATTTACATTGCCCTCCCTGAACCCCCCTCCGGTAAGCCCCCCCCAGTCATCCAAGGCTCAAGAGGCTGCGATCGCGCCATCTTCTCCACCCTGGTCCGGCTCATCACCGGGCACGCCTTCATCGGCTCCTACGCCGCACGCTTCCTCACAGGGAAACCCATATCCTGCCCCTGCGGGGAACCCCTTCAGACCGTAGACCATGTGGTCTCGCATTGCCCACTATATACAGACGCCCGCCAAGAAATCCTCCGCCCGATCGACCACGATATTTCCCTCCCCGTTCTCCTAGGCACAGCCGAGGGTGGTGCTGCCATGACCCGCTTCCTGAAAGCGACGTGTGCCTGCATAGCCCCGAGAGAAGCGTGGAACCCGGGATGATGTCCCCTTAGATAGATTGTACACCTTCTCACTGTAGATAGTACCCACTCTCTACTCCCTTCCCCGCCCCAAAAACAGCCATCCTTCCGTCCAGCCTAACGTTATACCTCACCCACATTCCCCCCGCCGCCTGATCCATTCCTGTACCCATAGGGACCGCGTCTTTGTCATAGTCACATGTTGTGGGATATAAATGCTGATTTTAAAAAAAAAAAAAAACTCTGCCCATCACTGGCATGTCAACGTTGTTTGGTGTCAGGGTCACACTGTGATATCTACATCTCACCATAGCCTAGTTCATCCATATCAGGGTCTGGTCCCATACCATCTCCTTCAGGTCCAAAGTCTTCTTCATCGGGCTCCTCTAGTACCAACGGCATCTCATCAGGATCTGACTCCGAGTCAGAGTTGACGGCTTGTTCCTTCAACCCCCTGATCCCAAATTCCTCTTCCTCTTCATCTATTCCACTTTCCTCTTCATTGAGAACCTCGTCACGGTCATCTGATAGCATCTCTGAGTCATCAGCGTCCGAGTCTAACTCATTCAGCTCCTCTGACTCGGAGTCATTGTCTGGTCTTGTTCTGATATCTAGGCGGTCACGGTCTTTCTTGAAACAGTCTGTAGCTGCACGTGTTGGCTTGTGTCCGACACCACCACCACGAAAGCGTAGCATCATATCTCGATCCACAAACCTATATCGTGATCATATGCCACCAGTGGCACACCGTCATCAAGTCATTAACTGTATATCACAGGTAGAAATTAACTCACATTCCAACATAATACAGTTGCCAATCCTCATCTGTGTTCTGATACCCGGCACGTGCAATTGGTGAGGATGGAAGGTATTTTGTGGTATGACCCCATGCAAAGGCCGGAATGAGATGGATGGCACGAATCACTTGAGCAGGGTCCACAAAACCGAATGCCATTTCGTCATTACCTGGAACAAATCCCAGACGAATCAACCTCTTGGCCTTCCATCCGGGATGTGGTGTCATGTCTCTGCCAAACCAGCGAACAAACAGAAACTCCATTTGCTTTGGCTCTTGTGACCTTGACTGAGGACCGATATGCCGAATATTGGCATGAAAGATGCCCAGAATTCGACCATACCAGTAAGGGTGGGGGTCGTCATTATTCTCCTCAGTCTCTGGAGACAGTACCATAAAATCTGCGTGCCCTGGAACCCGGGGATTTAGTGAGTCTTGTCCACGCCTCAAATCATATGTTGTGTAGTTTACTCGGAGGACTTTATGGCAGTAAACGGTGTTGTTCTCAATGACAACATGGCGTCGCTCTGTTGGTGTAAAGTCCAATTCATCACCATCATACTTGTAGTCTAGAAGCCGTGACAAGAGATGGTTTTTGAGACGAGGGAGAAAGTCCTATAAGAGTGTGAGCCACACTCTAGTAGGACTGTCATTGAGGAACCTACACAAATGGCAGGATCTTGGATATTTTTTCGTAGCCACTGAGTCAGATTGACCTTGTGGCGGGTGTCATTAGAGATGTGGTGATGCAGCTCTGGGGGGGTATATGGAAGTGCCTCAGGTTCCTCAAAAGGAACTGTCGGCAGTGTCACAACTTCTGAGCGGTTATGTTGCTTGTTACGCTCCTGAAGTATGTGAATAAACCTTTCTCGTCGAACTTGTAGCCCTATCCCAATAACATGTTTTCCTTTGTGCACACGTCGATACATACGTTTGACACGTCGGTGTTCTAGTTCGCCCTAACTTTACTTATCAATATTACCACATGGACGAAAGAGTAGTGAGACATGCCGTTTGTGTATTATAGCTGTCAGTTGTACCATGTAACCGAATCGCTTTTGCATATCCTCCAAGTGAATGAAGTTTGACAGTTTCAAGCCGGAACAGTCGTTGGCGACGTGTATGAGTAGACTGAGTGCTGCCCATTTTCTCTTTTTGCTTCTGAGAGCCCAAAGTAGTAGCTGATTTGCGTCGGGTACGCGCAGCTTCTTCTGAGGGTAGGTCATATGTCTTGTACTTGCGACAGATGTCCTTCTCAAATACTCGTAGACTCTCACCAAGACGAGTTGTCGAACTCTCAAGGTCATCCACAGTAGTTTCAGTATGAAGTCGAAGCTTCGCAAATGCATGCCATGTGCCCAGCTCAAATAAGAGCCTCCGGACAATGGTGTCTTGCGTTGGTGGGAAGAGTCCTTCAAAAACTGGAATAGCACACTTTTAAATGACCTCAGTCTAAGCTCATAATACTACTAGTGTGGAGATACTATACCTGTAACAAATCCTCATAGTCACGGGCAGCCATTTTCTTTAACGCTGAGGCATTTCTCCCAAAGCGGCGGATAGTACCTCTTCCAAACGTTGGAATTAGGCGATATCTATATGTAATATTAATTAGACTTGGAGGCGTCATTAAGAAAGGAATTTACCGTTCATTTAGTATCTGAATGCGATCCTCACCAAGTGCATGAAGAATCCGCAGTAAATGTTTGAAAGTTGCCATCCATACACCATTTTCAAACTCGTGAAGGAGGTCCACCGTAAATAGCTCATAAAAGTTGAGTCCTGCTTTAAGCAAACGCTGCGAAAATGCATTCTATAGAAAAGTAAGTCAAGACTTGAAAGCATGAACGCGCAACAGTCTGAGACATACCCGAGTTGGAACCAATGACTGTGCTCCCAAGATGTCAGAAATTCGTTTGTTACCTATGCTGACACCTTTTTCAAATATTAATCTGCGTGCACGATCTACTGCTTGTTGCCTAGCATCATCATCAACACGCCTAGATTTTACTCGGTCTTGCATGTCACGCTTTGACCCCAATAACGGAAAATTGATTTTGAGAACTAAGCACCGAGGGCATGGACAGTGTGACAGGTATTTCAAACCAGACATTAAAACTCTATCGGAAATGAAGTGAGCATAGTTAAGGGTTTACAAACTCAGGACTTACTTCTCCACATAGTCGGCAGAGTATGTTAGGAATCGCAAAATTCCCAAACGGTCCACACCATCAGCAAGCTTGAGGACCAGTCCGTGTGTATATGCAGAGACAAAATCATCATCCAAAAGGTGTAACCAGACTGCTTGTGCAAGTTCTCGGCGAAGATGTGTAAGCATCTCAGATGTGGCGGATTTGCCAAATGTCTGCATATAAAATTCTTGAACAGTGTCGTCAAGCTATTCCAGATTTATCAGTAACTTGGTGGTCACCGTAAATAATGGTACTCACCTTTGGTAAATAAGCGATGTGATGCGCAGCAAATGACGATGGTTTGACACGAGAATATTTTGATTGAGCACCAATATACAGGTATATTGGCCAGAGTTCCGCAGTTCCAAATTGTGCAAGTGATGTAGAATCGGACCATATCATGAGTCCAACAAGAAAACGCTCCAGATGAGAATGTGGATCATCTTGACTCCGTGGTGACTTGAGTATACTCTCATACTCACAGATCCATTTATTGCCTGTGTAAGCCTCAGAGTATATACGCTCCGCTGGTTCATCAGCCGAGGGCTTCCAGAAGGCCCTAAAAGGGAACGTATGAAATGCCTTTGCAGCTGGTTCCAAGTACGCAGATTTGATGACCTCAGTGAGCCGCCGGTGGTGGATATCAACTTGAAATTTTGGAGCCTCTGCCTCTGAAGAATGTCGAACTCCATCACATGGAACTGGGATTTCAATAGTACTCTTGATCCATGTGTCATCAAAGGAAAAGGGGGACGGGATATGGTCTGCTGATATGTTCTCATGATAGTGGTCCATGAGTGTATTTTCCTTTACCGCATCAAAGCCAACCAGGTCGTTGGTCTGAAAGTCAGGTGCGAGAAGGACATCATGAACCAGTGAGTTGAGCTCGCCAATAGATTTTGTGTTTGATGGTCGGTGAAACCAGGTCATGAGGCGATATACTGATGCATTTCGAAATGGAGCAAAGGCTGGGAGATTTGGAGTCCTAGCAGCATCAGCCCGGGCGTGACTCTGCTGCCAGTTGTCCGAGTCGATGTTAAACGTGATCTTTTGAGGATCAGAGCCAAATGTGGTGTGACGGGGGTGGTGAGAATTGGAGAAAGGGTCAAGAGCCAGGTAGGGAGAGTCGGAAATGTCAGATAGTGAGTGAAATTGATCAGGGGTAATACTTGGCTGGCCATGAGCATATTCACGAAAAACCCCAAATCTATCTGGTTCAGTTCGAAAAGGCCTGTCTGTGTTTGGCCTAGGAGATGCCATAGCAATATCGGGGTCTAATTGCGACTCCAAGTCATCCATGGGCTCATCCAAGTCTGTTGGAGGGAAATAGGGAGGCGCTGGGGTAATTCATCACGGTAATCCTTGGGCAGCATATGACTTTTCCAAGGAGCCGCTACATTGATCGCATCATCATGGCCCTGGTACTGAGTAGCCTTCAAGTTATATTCATTTGGTGCTATTCGGAAATAAAGGTGGCTTGACTTACTGCATCTGGCCCAATCGACACGGGAGGTGACACCACCTCAGGCTGGTGATGAAGAAGGGAGGGCCCAGCTGTGTTATTTGTCATAGCCATGGCCAAGTTTTCTTCCCTCCTTGCTCTAGCGTTGCCTTCACGTTTCTTGAGCTGTTGTTTTGCAACTTGACGAAGGGCCGAGCACCCTAGCTTATGGCGACTAAAGGCATGATTGCCCTGAAATGTTTTCCGGCATCCAGGGCACTTGATACCAGCCATTCCGAGATGTAATCGCAAGAGATAGACTCAGATCACACTGGTAGAAGTAATATGAATCCAACTAAAATTGCTGAAGTGTGGTGGCGTGATGGAAGCCCAGCGAAAGATGCAAGCAAGGTCATGCGGCTTACGATACCCAAATAGGCAGTTGGACGCACGAAACTCTGCTAACGATGACGTCATTTGCCAGGAACAGCGTCCTGAACTGCCATCTTTGGCTTCATCCGTCAAGTGCCCCTCGCTCCTCTCTCCTCGCTTGTTCACTCTCTCGTTCGGAGTCGTTCCCTATGTTCAGTACATTACGGACCTGGACCACCACAAATCCCCTTGGCATCCTAAAGCACAGATGTCAAAAGTCATAACACTGTCACTAACCCAGGAGGCTGGAGCGATGGCCCCAAGCTTGACGGCCTGAGAAAAAGTGTACGTGTAAGTGAGGGATTAGTGCCACTCATCCAAATCGCTCAACCTCGTCACAGCCTGACCCAAGACTGCAAGAGGGCCAACAGACTCACCCGACCCACTGCTCTGTGTTGGATATTCAATGTGGTCCTACCAAGCGGTGGAGGAGTTTGTACAAGAGTCCCTTTATTCATTATGTCATGTCTGGCTCTCTCCTCCGCATCCCCCCTATTCCAACTTTAGGGGCTCAAGCGCTGAAGGTGGGCCAGTGAGATTTCTTCGTCCCATGTCCGTTCACACTGTGCTTATGGACAGATTGCAGACGATCTCCAATAGCTGATGTAGGACGCGTTCAGCTCCAGTTTGACTTGTGTCTCACGCTTTCTGCGTGCGTAGAGGTCGTGGCCCATACAACGTGTCTTCCTCGAGGACTGATGCATATGATGAGCGCTGTCTCGCATGTCCCCTTCCCTTCTCCCTCTCAGGTCAATTCTATCGTGCACCTTCATACATACATACATACATCTCACCGTTTGCCTTCAAGTTTGGGTACCCCAATTTTAAGCCTTATCGCATAGCCCTCACTACCTATTCTCCCTTCCCCAACCTTACCTTATGACGCTCCCCAACACCGAAATAAGAGTTACACCTTACGGGATCCCGTACGTCGTCGAATTTGCGAACATTTCCGTTGGACCCCGCCCCCCTGTGGTTCATGCCGATGTTATCTACCATATATCGGATCTCGTACCAAAGCCGTCCCTCTCGAGATCCAATACCCTGCCCGCTACCAGCACACCCAAGCCTTTACCATCTATACCCTTACCCGTGCAGAGCAAGTCTCGCCTCCTCGGTGTCATCGCCTCCTCCTCTCTTGTCCTTCTCTCTGATGCAGCCGTCACACGCCCTCTGGCGCCACGCTGCCGTTGCAATGCCTCCTCGCGATGCCTTCCCCGCGCTCCCACCACTGAGTCTGTCTGTAAGCATGGGCCATGCTGGTGCGTCTGAATATATTTTTTTGGACTTCTCCTACTGACTTTCCTTCCTTCCCTTACATCCCCTTGCTTCTCGCATCCACCCGGCACTGAGGGGAGGGGTTCATGCTTTGACGGTCAACGGCGTCAAGGTCGCGCAGGCATCGCTATTGCGATTGTCTGAACGCCTGACGCCAGTGACTGGCACTATTGCATGGCCCTTTGTCGCTCGCTTCCTGTATCACCTCCATCGCCCGTCCTCCTCTGTCACCTCCGTCGTCGCCTCGCCCCTCCCCTCGTGTCGACCCACTGGCACGGAGGGGGCACCGTGCCGTGCAAACGGTCCATAGTGTCACAACTGCTTGGGCGTCACTGTCGCGGCCGTCCGAGAGCTGACACCAGTGACTTGTGCTATCGTCGCCCGGGTTCACCTCCTACTCTGTGTGGCCCTTGCCATCTCCCCTTGCTGCTGTTGCCGCTGTCCCGACGGTCGCCCTGCGACATTGCCCTTGCGGCGTCCCTGCAGCCCCCCACCACCACTCAAGGTCCGCCGCCATGATCTTGGCAGTTGGCACTCACGTCCCTTTGAACATTTTGCAATCTCAATTCTCCTCAACCCCCTCTACCACGCATGCGGCATGCGAGGTGACAGCCTCAGTATTGATCGCACACATGAGATTGCTTTCCGATCTTGTGCGTGCCTCTTACTATCCCGCCCCCTCTCCAGTCGCCCCCTTCCGGTCAGTCACGCTAGGTCACACCAAATTTCAGACTCCATAACCCGGCCCGTGATACCCAGGCCCGCAAACCTGGCAGGCAGTGCGTGAGAAAGGTATATGAGTAATCAACAGAACACATAACACCATCCTTTCTTCATTCACCATCATGATGCTGAACGTCATTGACCCTTGTGAATCAGGGGGGATGGCTCCTGGGCACACTCCAAGCATGAAGCCGCAAGGTGGATGCTTAGTAGTGCCCCAGGTAGGCAAACATATGGTGTCTCAATTGCTTTATGCCAAAGGTCATTGACCCCCATGTACAAGGGCCACAGCAGCAATTCTGCCATCACTCCAATTTACAGCACCAGCCACACCTCATCTTTGCCCTCTCTCATTGCCTACTAGCATTTGCATTGCCCACTCTCTCCAACTCATACACACACACCCACATATCCCCCCTATTCCAACTTTAGGGGCTCAAGACTGAGAGTCACTGAGAATGCTCACTGACCCTTTTCCCAAGTTCTCGTAATTCTATTTCTATAGATGGACTACCTGGCTTAGTGCCTTTGAGGAAGAAACACTGGTGAGTCAAGTTCAACTTCATGCTTTGATGGAAGACCAACACCCTTTTTTTTAGCAGCTCTACATACACTGTGAGTGTTCAAGCCAGTGTCCCTATTCATCTGCTTCCTTTTACCCAGTCCCATTTCCCTGCACAGGTGCTATCATGAGTGGCCTTGACACACTGTCTGGCCATCTTGGGTAGAGCTCTTGTTGCACCCCCCTCTCTGTCTCGCATTGGTGTATGGCCTTGAATTAGCTGAGGCATCACTGGGCCGCCTCCAATGGGCTTGCCATTGCGTGTGGGTTCATAACTGGCCCCGCCAGTCTTGGCATTGGTATGAAAAGCCTGTGAGTCCATCCCCAACCGGTCAATACTCCCTCCGATGCAACCACGGTTGGCAACCCGCTCAGGAAGTCACCTCACTCCCACGTAGGGCTCAACAACAGCTCGTTGCCATCTTCACTGGACATCCCTTCTCTTTCCTATCTGCCACGTCGTTCTCATCAAACTATTCTACCATCTCCCTATTCCCCATCACAGTCCCCCTTCAAAGATCACCCTCCTATCTAGACAACTATCCAGATGTCATCGCGTCATCACCTGTCACTCCTGCTTCTCTGCCCTACTTGGGACAGCAAAGGCAGGCTTATCATATACCTGCGCCCCCTGCCTCTGCGCACCATCTCATACGCATTTTGAACTGGTGCTAACAGCTTGTGTTGGCCATGATGTTATGATCTTTCTCTATCCTTTGTCTGAGGTGGTCCCACCAGCGAGATTCCACCACCACTTGCCACCCTTGTCCCGAGAGTTTGCAATCGGGTATAATTTCAACCATAAGGGCGCTCCAAGCTGATGGTTAGTGCTCAGGTGACTGAGCAAGCCTCCCGCAAGCCTTCTACCAATGGGCCGCAACACTAATCCGCCCTTTAGTTGACCCTGAAGCCGGTGACTCATCAAGTAGGCCCATGTCCACCAATTATATGCATTACAGAGGTTCCCTCGACTTACTCGGCCATCTCATCGACCATGTGAGCTTTTATTCTGTTCAGGGGTGCAAATATGGTATACTCAACCGTAAGCTATAGGATGACATGGTGTCATTGGCCGAACTCCACTCAATCCTCAGGAACGATCAGCTGGGGGCTCAGGGGCTCAGCACACCAATACGTGATGATGACTCTGTCCGGACGGTCCGCAGTGGCTGTCGCTTCTCCTTGCCCGCTCGATTGTCTTCACACCATCTGGCCTCAGAATACAACTGGAGTTCAGTGGCAGCATCTATCTCATTATGCTTCATCGTAGTACGTGTCTCATTGAGTATAATTAAATCTGAAGTGTCACGTGCCCTAAATCTGGTGACTAAACGCGTGATCCAAATCTGGTGAGTAAATGCAGGCGCGTTTTTGTTTACTTGATCGACCGTGCTTGTCATGTCTGATAATGCCAACAACAACATCAATGATGAACGTGAGTTGGCTGACAATGTCCTAGGGGAAATTTGTCGATCACTCCGAGATGGAGGGAGGTAAGTCCATGGTTCCCACCTGACCAGTGTTCGCTCACGATCCCTAGTAACAAACACTTCGCGCCCTACCTTGCCAAAGCACGCATCATTTCACAGACCATTCATCCATTCATAAACCTCCACCGTGCCTTCTATGCGGGTGTACCAGAGGCAGCCCCTGAGATTGAGGGTGAGGAAGGGGAAGACGAGTACGTCTTCAATCTATAAATTGTGACCACACATATTAATATCAGTTAGGTACACCAATGACGAGCGATATGTTTTCAGTGCTATTATGAAGCTTGAACGCGGATTCAGGCTTGTTGTGGATGCTTGTGCACACGACACACAGGCATTTATTGGGTTGATCAACAAGGGAAGTAGCTATATGCGTTGCTCGTTGACGATTTTATCACTTTGATTTAGATTTCCAAGGCATCTTATGCCTCTCGAAGTGATGATACAGCAAAACTAAAGGCATCAATCCTCGATTTTATCTATGAGGACCCGAAATCTGGATCCAAGTTCACATCCGACTATGATATCGACCGCCTTTCAGCTAGTGACCCAAAATATGCACGTGGATTCCTTCACCTTGACACAGCTGATCATCTCTGTCCCTTGCGCTTAAGGAATGAATTTGAAGATGATCCTGTGTAATGTATATGCGCCTTATTCCTCGCTTTAACTGATCTATTTTGCCAGGGAGTTTATTAACAAGGTTTCTGATGGATTAATATCCATCATAGACGACGATTTCCCTTCCTTTATGTATGCGACTGGGACGGAATACGATCCAGAAGACAGCACGAAGGGCCTATTTCGAGGATTCCTCCTTATTAGGGTGAGTTACTATTCCCAGTCATCGTTTTCGATATATTGAGTTACTTTTGTGATGCGTTAGGTGTTTCGCCACATCTTCACTGGCCCTTCTTCTGCTATCAACGCCACCAACACTGCCAATAAAACCAAGGCAAAGGTCTTCATGCTTAGAAAGGTTACGGGCCGTATGATCGCATATACAGCTGTACAGGTTAGTTCCATGATCTTGTTGGTATTTTCTCAGCGTTGCCCAGGCCCGGGCCTGCTAATGTACATGTGAAAGTGCTATTTTGTGTTATCATCTGCTAACAAGTGGGCGAACTACATCGACGAATTCAATCTTGACCACTTTTATGACAATATTGTGGCTATGTTCGAAGAAAACTCGGATGAACCATTCATCCGTGAAACGCTCGATTGGTGGGACGGGTAAGCGTTATCTAAATGTTGTTATTTCTGATTTCTATCGCTTTTGAAGACAGATTCAGGGCCTGCGGTCCTTTAAGAAGAAGAAGTGCAGGCAAACTCGTCCTGAACGACCACGCGCTGGTCCAAACCCCATCAGTAAATGGTGCAAAAACTTTTGGTCTTTTCCACTTTCGAAAGCAAACAAGTAAAAAAGTAAAAAAGTTGGCAGTCAATAAATTGGTTTATAAAATATGAATCACAAGCATCAAGGGCATTGCTATAAGTCAAGTCCAATTGAAGTAACCCCTTTCCATAGCATGGTAGAAGATGTATACCACAAAGTATGGTGTCAAGATGGATAATCTGGATTGGCCACTGACCCTCTTCATCACATTCAGGGCACACTCTCCACATACCTGTATCTTCATCATATCTAGGGTTCTCACCTTTGTTTCTCTGGATTCCCTGCCTTGCTAGTTTCAGCACTGATGAAAGACACTTTTTCACTTCAGACACTTTTATGACTTTTGATCACTTTTATGAACTTTTTTACCTTATTTACTTTTTGAGAATATAGTTGAAAGCAAACTTTTTGGTAAAATTTAGGTTCCTTGAGAACTTTTGCAATTTTGTGTACTTTTAAGCTTGCTCAAGCTTGAGCAAGCTTGAGCAAGCCCAAAAAAGTTTTTGTTAGGTTTACTGATGCCTGCGGAACGACTTAGAGCACAGTTTGAGCGACAACACAGGCTTGAAGAGCAGGAGCTTGAGCCTGAGGAACAACACCAGCGCGAGCGCCACGAGGATCAAAGCCAGCATGATAATGGTGATGGCGGTGGTGATGGTGACAGTGAGATGGAGTGGGAGCGGGAGCAGGAAGATGAAGGTGTGATCGTTGAACAATATTACGGTGAGTGAGCGGTGAGGCAGCAAGGCCTTAGACCAAAGGTTGAGCTCATGATTTGAAGACCGTGTCCACCCGTCAGAAGTGCGCGACCAACACCATCAATCAGAGGGTAACACATTGCCGACTCAGAGGAAGGAAAAAGAGTCACGTCAATGGATAAACTTAGATAGTGAACCGCCAGTAAGGATTCAGGTAAGTCCAGTCAAAATTCTTGACTACAAGCGGCTCGTTTCTGACATGAATGCTCTGAGTCTAAGTCGAAGGAAAAAGAGCCGCGTCAATGGATGGACTCAGATAGTGAACTGCCAGTGAGGATCCAGGTAAGTCCAGTCAAAATTCACGAGTACAAGTGGCTCATTTCTGACATGAATACCAGAGGCGTGTGAGGGAGGTGGCACATCGGAAGACAGAGCTTAGCAAGCGCACAGACTTTGAGACTACAAGACGGTCACCCCCTCGCCGCACTAGATCTGCTACTAAGCGTGTAAGTTGGATGGGTTTTGTGCAAGTGATCGCTTACCTATCTGGTTCTAAGGCTCTGATGGATAACCTCAGTGAATCGGAACTTACCCCTGTTGAAGACTCGGAGTTACGACCACCACCACAGAAGAAAGCTCGTCTTGTGTCAAAGAGGAACTTGAAGCGTGTCTAGCATTGAGTCGAGTGTTGATTTACTTGTTCATGTCGTGGTTGACCTATCATTGACGTTTCTCTTTTCCTTTGTACAGTTACTGGTGTCTGGCACAGGCAAGAGAGTGTGCGTGTAGTTTGATGCAAGGTATTTCAGTCATATTGGCCGCAGAACCAAGTTAGTTGATGGGTCGACATTTGTTCCCCTTATCTGTCAGGAGTCTCCCTGCCCCTCTCCCTCTCCCTTTCTTCTTTCATTTCCCTGTACAGTATGATGTGCGGTTGATAGCAGTGCTTTTGGTAATATGGTACTAATGACCAACTGATGTGTGATGTAATGAGATAATAAATCACATGTAACATGCTATGTATTAAACCCACAAATGTCTTTTTTACCTATATATAACAATATCTGATCCAAAACATGTCTTTCACATTAAGATGCAGTGTGAAAAGCTGTGTTTGTAACTGCCAGTACATAGCTGTATATGGCAGTAGATAAGTTAGGCTCATTGTATTCCCATTCATTGTGGTGCTGGTTACATTGCTGTACTATAGCACTCCACAATGTATTCAATTATATACCAATAAATTTCCATACATTGTGAAACCACTTACATTGTGTTACAGTACAGTTTCACAATATACTTCAGTACATTCTAATATATTCTCATATATTGTGGTACCACTTACATTGCCATACAGTAGAGCTTCACAATGTACTCAACTATATTTTAATACACTTTCTGCATCAACTACATTCCTGGTATCCCAATGTCAGCCATTTCAAGATACATACTGATGCAGGACAGGCAAGACATACAACAAATGTGGTATTATATATCATAATACATAATTATATAGTGGGCTGTCATTTTTTCTGATGGCCTTCACGTGAGAGAGTGGTAAGTGACTTTCCCAAGAAGCTAGGGTTCGATTTCGATTGTACGTACATATCCGCTGGTATGGATTCAAGTTTCTCTTTATATCCAGGTAGGCTACGCCGATACGCATTACAAACGCAGAGTTCCCCTCTATTGCTACGTTGTCATGCACTGAGACTTACGGAGGATCTTTCAACGCGTTCTTACGCTTGTAGCACACCCATTTACAATGGCACAATGACGTGTTGAAGAAGTCCTTAACATGCCTCTGGAAGCAGGCTCAACAGGTATGTTATTATTTAGCGAAAATTTCCAACGGTGACCCCTTTAAGATAATGCAGGATAAGGAGCAGCTTGAACTCGCTGATAGCTCAGCTAACGGCATTCTCGTTTTCGTGAGTCTCCAGCCTATAAACTTTCTCATCAATTCAAACAGCACTTAACACATAATGTTGGAGTAGGGATTAGACTTCACTACATCCTCGGGGCAGCGCCCAGCCCCCAACGTCTGCTTCAGTTGCGGTATTTGTTATCAGCTTTTTGTCAACACCAACGTATCTCGACCATTCATTCCCGTCACTCCAGTAAGACCATCGCCCTTCAAGTTCTCTCCCCCGAATTTCTCCATCTGGGTGAACTCACTCTGGTTCTTGAGCTTAACTATTAGCTGTGTCGTGGCCTCTGAGTGATCCGGAGGTATCGGCAGTCCCTGATGAAATGCAGCGGCTGAGGTAGATTAGATAACACTAGATAAGATAGCGTTGAGTCGATGTGTAAGAGACTATATTTCATAATCATAATTTACCTAGATAAGATAGCGCTAAGTAAAAGTCGCGTGAGTCCAAATAAGGTAAAAAGATGATGTAATCGTAATACTCACTTCAGCCGATGTGTAAGAGACTGAAGTGATAGCAGCTGGGAAATGTCCTTTAAACACATAGAAGGAGTGTGCATTGGCCTAGGGCCTCATACAATAGATGTACAATAAACGTAATGCCATCATTGTCCTTTCTTAGAGAATAGGGAGCGTGCACAATGGTAAAGAATGTATTACAGTGACTTGCATATTAGTTCGGAAAATGTGTTTCGCACCAAGAAGTTTGTGCATGTTTGTCTATGACAAACAGTGACCTTGCGTCACGTCGGCCCTCAGGCCTCAGGCCTCAGTGGTCATACCCGATAACTGACTGGATGTTGTTCTCACTCAATAAATGAGGTATTGTTCACCTGGACTCTTGAATGCTGTGTACTGCCCAATTTTCCCACTGCCAAGTCATGAATCCTATTGTCTGCACTCGGCTGCAAGTCATAGAAGTGAAGACACCGTTGCCCGTGTCCCACCTGCGTTCTGAGGCTTGACTCACACATCATCCCGGACCTTGGGCAATATATGACGGCGGGAAACCATGTAGAGGTATAAAGAGAGGCTCTCTCATCAGCAATTGTCCATGTTGCTTAATGTGTGCTTAACGTGCTTATTAAGCATGTTAAGCACAAATTAAGCACAAAACGATTAAGCAGGTTAACACCACCCCAGTGCTTAATTAAGCACCATTCTGCTTAATTGTGCTTAATTAAGCACAATTAAGCAACTTGAACATCTTTCAGCACAACTTAAGCACAACTAAAGTACTAAAGAGTTCCAGATGGCTTTCAAATTATTTTCAATCACACAATACTTTAGGCATCACATAAGTATATTTAAGAGACAACTAAACTACAACATGAATGACTATCAATGCATTGTGATACTGAAAGACACCCCACTGCCATTGATGCCAGCACCACTAAGGTGCCATGGGCCTTGATGTGACAGTGGCAGGAGGGGTGGGAGCCACAGGGCCATGGAGAGGAAGTGGAGGTGGTGGCAGTGAACGTCGCTGGTTGTGTGTTTGCTTCTGGGTTGGGGGGGTGAGTGGAGAGAAAAGATATCAGGAAAAGGGAGAAAAAGGGAGGATATTTGACTCACCTTGCGAGTGGTGCGTGAGCGCACTGTGAGCGCACTGAAAGCACGTTGACTCCATCAGTAACCATGACCAAACTTACTATCCAGCAAACGATCGCGCACGGCCAGGCGTGAGTCAAGTCGTTCAACAACTTGATCCGACACCTGCTCCTTGATCTCATGCGCATCCAGCAGTCCAACGATGCGTCGCACCTCCGCAGTGATCTGCGCAACGATGGTGGGTATATCGAAGTTGCCAGCAGGCAGTTGGCAGCGCGGGTATGAGTCGGTCCACGACGAGTCTGGCTGTCTCCTGCTTGTCCGAGGCGAGGTCGATCAACTGCGAAATGTGACGCTTGACTGCCTGGGACACTTGTTCTGGACGCATAGCTGCAATGTGCGGCATGATCACACTGAAAGAAGTCAAACATACAAGGTAAAACAGCCTTTGGGCACACCTGTGACTCATCACTCTGGGTGATGAAGAACGTCAATGTGAGCGAGAAGGTGTCACGGTTCACAGGGACCGTGGCTCGGAGTGAGCTTCAATTGATCAATGGAGGACGCGCAGGCGAGTTCCTGTGAAGGATAGACTTGACTGTGCGAACTCTTGGTTCTGTATCGCGTAAGGCGGGTAGTACGGACCGGCGCACGCGATGATCGGAGTTACCGTTCCCAAAGAGGACAGACGGTGGCAGATGGACGAAAGACGATCTGTAAGTTCAACCGCAATGCGGGCGCGAGTGTATTTGGAATGCAAGGGGCGCTCGCCTTCCAAGGACACTCGTGAGAGGTTGAACTAAGGTTTGTGCGAAATGGAAGGGAAGGGATTAGACAATCCTTCACCCTCGATTTCGTACAAGGTTCAGAGCGTCTGTGAGCTTATTTACAAGGCGTAAACAAGCAAACAGATGTTCTGATTGTGGCGCGAAGGTACCTTGATCAAAGGTACGAAGAGGGGATGCACAAGAAAAAGAGAGGGAGTTTGAGTGTCAAGCAACAACTGTGATTCTCGACGAAGCTGAAGCTGGGGCTTTAGCTCGTCCATAGGGCCCTATTTATGCGTACAGAGGGCCAGCCAACTATCCTACAAAGGTCACAGTACAGTAGCGAAGTCAAGACCATTGACTAAGGACCTGAGTCAGTTCTAATGACTCAAGAACTGACTCAGTGCGTCTGACTCAAGATCTGAGTCAAGAATGCTGACTCAAGATTTGAGTCATGATCCCTGAGTCAAGTACACGTCCAAAATGGCGATGCACAGCCCCTAGAAGTCGAACAGAGGGGGCTGGCCAAGGAAAGGGATCCTAGGTCACAACACAAGTCGAAAAATAGACGGAAAATAGTAAGAAATGGGCCGGACGGCCCACATAACCGTAACAGAAGGTGAGCATGAGCATGGGTGCGGAAAACGCGACTTCGCGGACTGACCAAATCGATCTAGACGACAGGTCAACATGGGCTGGCTCGAACCGCGGCGAAGCAGAAATAGAGAGAGCACAGCACGCACAAATCCGGATCGTTGCAGTGGGCAACCACGACTATCGAGAAGAAAGTTGTTTGAGGGCCGGTTCTGATATGGGAGCGGGGGATGTTGGAGGTAGTCCGGGAGGAAGCGCAGGAGGAGGAAGCGAAAGCGGAGGAGGAGGCGCAAGAAGCGGAGGCGGCATACACGGAGGTGGTGGTGGTGGTGAAGGTAGGGAGGCAGTGGAGGCGGAGGCAGCAGTGGTGGTGGAGGCATAGGAGGCAGAGACAGAGGTGGAGGAAGCAGAGGGAAGAGGAAGAGGTGGGAGAGGAAGCGTCGTCAGAGCGCATTGGGGTGGGGTGGGCAGCATTACAAGGCATTGGGGCGAGTGGATGTGAGGAATATGAGGAATTAGAAAAAAAGTTAGTGTTAGAAGTGAAAAGAAAAAAAAATCGCGACGCACCCAGGCCGTGCTTATAGACAATGGCGTTGCGGTGGCATGGGGAACGTGCTGCTGCTGTTGCAGCGATGGCAGTAGGAGCGGGGTTCCAGAGGGTGAGACATTTGGCAACAGAATGCAGAAGAGGCAACACAGGTGACGAAAGTGACGATGAGTCGACGATGCTGAGGCAACGAGAGCCTGAGGGAGGGAGTGTTGAAAACGAGGCACGTCAACATTGTGCCAACAAGAAAAAACGTGCACGTGATTTGTGCATTGTCGCAACTTAGCGAAATTTTCATGAATCACGACTTGCAAACTTTTTCAGACAGATTAGTTAAATTATGTAAATTCTGTTTTTTTTGCTTAGCACAATTAAAAGCCCCTTAAATTTTCATTAATTGCTTAAATATTTTGAGTGTGCTTAATGTCAGTCTTAATTGTGCTGAGCATACTGAGCATGCTTAATGCCAGTCTTAATTGTGCTGAGCATGTTGAGCCTGCTTAAGTTGCTTAATTGTGCTTAAACATAATTTTCATCAAGCAAAATTAAGCAAAAAGGTAAATTTAAGACTATTAAGACCACTAAGTACCATTAAGCAACACAGACAATTGCTGATGCTGAGGTATGTTTGCAATGTCTCATTCCTGCGAAGAGCAGCTCATCGAAAATTATTTCTCTCAGTCTCCCTTCAACCAACTCGTCATGTACCCAACCCTCACACCCCAACTTGTACCTGCTGGACTCTGCGACAGTGAAAGTTCAAATGAATCTTCAGGTATGTCCATCAATTTTCGTTCTCAATATGTTCTAATTGCTGTTTAAAGGCGAAGCCCGTATCTTTGGCAACAATATCACCAATGCTGGTCAGAACGAAGCCCTACCTGTCATCCAGAAGGACTCTACGGCCTCCAAGCCTACTGACGGGGATGCCTCTGTATCCCCTGCAGTTGCCAGAATCGATATCCGTGACCCCCGTGTACTTGCAAACATACGACTTTGTAAGCTTCTGTTATTTTCATATTGTAAATTCTCACCTGTTCTTTTACAGTGAAGGAGTATACCATTAGCGCCACAATGGATTGCTTTTGAGCGGATACGAATCCTGGCCCCGGGCGGGCAACTATGAAAGCGAAGGTGAAAAAAAGCCATGAAATGAAGACATTTTCCGTAGTCATAGATGGGATCTCTTGGGAGGATTTCTTGACACAGGTCCTTCATACCCATGGACTTGACCAGGATTACCGACCTGGATTTCCCATCAGGCTGTGGTATACTCGGTCACTGTAAGTCTATTCATTTTTGTTTCAAACTAAACTTACTTTTTTGCAGCGGCGGAGAAAAGAAGGCTCCTACGATTTCTACGGAGGATGAGTTTGAGCGATCTAAGGCCTCAATTCTTAAGAAGTCAGGACAGTGTGACATTGGCATTCAGTTTGATCTTGACATGATGGACAGATATCGTATTCGCAAGTGAGTTGAGTAAGCGAGTTATTTCCTGGATTTTTTAACTTGTATTTTCTTCAAGCCGATTGCTCTTATGGACGATGACAACATTACAGGAACATCTGAGGAGCTTACTATAGGTGCTAAGGCAAGCCATTTTGATATACTTTTGCCAATTATATCTGATTATTCTGAACCAGGTTCCTCGACTTGATCAGTTCAGTGACGCATCGCTGGTCAATGGGAAGAACATTCTCATCCTCAAGGCTCATCATACGTGCCAGCTGCACAAGGGTGAGCACGGTGAACCCGGCCACTGCTACATTGCACCGAACGGAGCTCATGTCCCTCTAAACAATCGAAAATTTGCTCAATGGGCTTCTGCAATGGTACATAGTCTTGCTGTGTTGTTTGAGTGGCTGCTAATGAAACCACAGACCGCAAACGAAGCTACGAAGGACACTCCACCTAACTGCGAAGACTTCGAGGCTGCATTCCATGGCCAGGGTGAAGGACCCCGTCCCCGTGGTCGTACTGGGCCTCACCCCACATCATTCTCGGCACCCACTACTGGACCTCCATCTACCTCAAGTGTTGATATAAATGCCCTCCTTGCTGTTGCGCTATTGCCGATGATCAACCGCATGACACAGGACTCTGCCAATCTTGGCAATGGGTTTGTCCATGGGGTGAACCCAGCTGTTCTGGCAATTTCACCTCAACCGAACCCATCTACTGCTACTGTTGCTGAAATCACAGACTTCCTTGATGCATTCAAGTGTGCTACTCAATTTGATGTCATGAACAGGGCCAGTACTCTCGCCGACCTCGATTTCACTCCCTCTCTCATCGCAAATGGTATGATCTCCTCCACACATTTGGGTGAAGTATTGGGACTTCAAGAAGGAGGTGTTCTTGCCATTCAGAAGTTTGCAAGGGAGTGGGTGGCTCGTCGTGATGAAGCAGCCTGAGTTGATTGAGCCTATGCGCTTGAAATCCAAGTATATAGAGTTATGGGGCTACAGACGTCTAATTAGACCCAACCACAGTTTTTGAACCATGCCATCGCGTGATCCTGAGTGACTGCCATTGTAGCAAGATGAATCAACCAAGTTCGTGTCAGAGGGTTTTGGCCCTCCTCTTCGTGACGTCTAAGCCATGTTTTAATGAAATGAAATGTCTCTTCGATAGGGTTGAAATCAGGAGAGTACGGGGGAAGGTATATAAGCTTTGCACCTGCGAAAATCAACTGTTAAATTTCTTCGGTTGTCAAATGTAGACAACATACCGCACTCCACTTCAATTATCTGACAGATTTCATCATCGTGATGAATCTGGCAGTTATCCATCACAACCTTGCTTCGGGGAAGCTGGTTGGGGTATGGACGGTATGGGTTGAGCTTTGGTGCCTTAGAATGGAGGTCAGAGTGGTCAATACTGTATCAAATGTCCAGAGCTTACCACTTCATTCCTCAGAAACGAAATGAATTTCTCCTTGTTTACAGTACCTTCGAAGATATCCAGGGCCATCACTCCATTGTAATCAAGAGCTGGGAGAATAGAATATTTTTGACCTCTGAAGAAGTGTCACGGTTCGCAGGGACCGTGGCTCGAAGTGAGCTTCAGTAGTCAATCAAAGAACACGCAGGCAAGTTCCTATGAAGGATAGACTTGACTGTGCGAACTCTCGGTTCTGTATTGTGTGGGACGGGTAGTACGGGCCGGCGCACGCGATGGTCGGAGTTACCGTTCCCAAAGAGGATAGACGGTGGCAGATGGATGAAAGACGATCTGTAGGTTCAACCGCAATGCGGGCGTGAGTGTAATTGGAATGCAAGGGGTGCTCACCTTCCAAGGACACTCGTGGGAGGTTGAACTAAGGTTCTGAGGCGGACGCGGGGTGAGAAGTGGGGACTACTTCTCACAGCACATTCGTATTAGGGTTCAGGCGTCTGAGGACTTGTTTCAAAGAAGTAGAACGAGTCCACAGATGTCTGATCGTGGCGTGAAGTACCTGGATCAAGGTACAAAGAGGGGATTCACAAGAAGAGAGGGAGATTGAGTGTCAAGTGTACAACTGCTGCAATTCTAGACGAAGCTGAAGCTGGGGCTTTAGCTCGTCCATAGGGCCCTATTTATGCGTACAGAGGGCCAGCCAACTATCCTACAACAGTCACAGTACAGTAGCGAAGTCAAGACTATTGACTAAGGACCTGAGTCAGTTCTGATGACTCAAGAACTGACTCAGTGCGTCTGACTCAAGATCTGAGTCAAGAACGCTGACTCAAGATTTGAGTCATGATCCCTGAGTCAAATACACGTCCAAAACGGCGACGCACAGCCCCTAGAAGTGGAACAGAAGGGGCTGGCCAAGGAAAGGGATCCTAGGTCACAACACAAGTCGAAAATCAGACGGAAAACAGTAAGAAATGGGCCAGGCGGCCCGCATAACCGTAACAGTACCCTCTCTCCTAGGCGCATGTACCACCATGCGCCTCAGTCACCCCTGTCCATGGACTCCCAGTCAAGGTCATCCCAAAGCGCCTCACCTGCATCGACGTCATCCGCGTCATACTCATCCCAGTGATGAGCAATGGGCTGCAACTCCCTGGCCTCGACGGGACACTTCCCCCATAATACTGGTGGTCTGGGAAGACTCGGCACCTGTGGACAGTGCAACGCGTATGGGGGTGGTGACAGTCATGGGAGTAGTGCCCTCTCTTCTGGCAATAGAGGCACTCTCTCCACAAAGGGCAGTCTTCGTACTTGTGGTCCACCCCGTCCTGGTTGCACTTGCCGCAATAAAATGACTTCTTCCCCTTCCTCTTGCGCTTGCCGGTGACTTTCAGAGGGCTGACTCCGGAATCACCACCAGACGGCCCCCCATGCGACGAAGACGCGACGACGAGTGAACGTAGGCCGTCCCCATCTGCTGTACGTACCCCCTGGAGTTGATGAGCACCGTCACCTGCAGAAGGTTGGGCCCAGCTGAAGACCTTCCAGGGATCATAAGGGGATTCAGATCGCAGCGCGTGGGGGTCTCCAGCGACATGACTTCTGGCTGGAACCTCATGTCCGCTGCTAGCGTCTCCAGGGCTTCCTGGATAGGCGAGAGTTGGGGAGGCGGCGTCGGGCCTGGGAGAGGAGATGGGGTCCTCAGATGGTACGAGGGGCTGCGGCGAGGCTCTTGGCAAGGCAAGCGGGTGGTCCTCCTGTACGGTGGAGGCGCTGATCTGGGCTGGTTTGTTGGGGTGTCCTCGGCAAGGGACGTCTCTGAGAAGGACCACTCCCCTCCCTCACAGACCGCGAGGGTGTTGAACGATGAGTCGAGGAGTTGGAGGTAGTCCTCTTCTGAGTTGGGGTATTGGAATGCAAGTTGTAAGGCATTACTCATGGAGCAGAGGAGGTAGTGGAAGTGATGATGGTGCGGATTCGTCTTTTTCTCCTTGCTTTTATCCTCCCTCCCCCTATCGCATTGGGGTTGCGTTGGTAGAACTCCTTAATGAGTTCCGGAGCCTTCACATTGCCAGCGGGTTCCCAACTATCATGAGCGGGTGAATATCCTTCCAACGAAGGAGATATTCAAGCTTTTCTGCCTCCCTTTCTTGCGTGCATCAATGATTTGCTCCACCTCATATTCCGGTTCACCTTCCATCAGATCAGGTGGCGGTTCTGTGAAGTTGCGCCCATGCTCTTCCGTCTCCTTGTAGGGTGTCAACAAGGATGTGTGGAAGACATTGTGAATGCGCCAGTGTGGGGGAGCTGGAGGCGGTACACCACTGGGGAAATAACGTCAATGATGGGGAATGGACCGTATCTTTTTGGCCCCAACTTTGCGGACGGGTACATTGTTTTAGGTTTGTTCCTTCCAACAACACTTGTTGCCCTTTTCGAATGGATGGAAGTGCCTTTGACCCTTCTTTCTCTGGCGTTGTTTCAGCCACAGCTCCTGCGCTTTTGATAGCATCTTGAGCGCGTTCACTGGCCTCCTTTAGCCACATCTGTCTTTGATGTAGCGCAGGGATATTCGTGACCTTTCCAGAGAGGCGAATGATTGGGTTTGCGCCCCACAAGAGCTCAAAGGGGTCTTCTTGTGCTCGCTTTGGCCAGGAGTTATGGACAAATTGGGCGAGAGGAAGAAGGTTTGCCCAGTCGTCTTGTTGGCTGCCTCCATAGATTCGCAAGTATTGCTCCACCCATTGATTGGCGCGTTCGATTGTCCATCAGTCTGCGGATGATAGGCAGAGCTGATGTTCTGCGTGACTCCGAGCAGTTCACACATTTGGCGGGTGAAGTGTGCAGTGAAACGGGGATCTCTATCCGAAATGATGTGATGGGGACAACCAAAAAGAGGGAAGATGTGTTCCACATAGAGCCGGGCCACTTCCTCTGTGTCAATTGTCTTTTGACAGGGCAAGAAGAAGGCTGCCTTCGAGCATCATGGTCCACTATCGTCAGGATTGAGTCATATCCCTTCGAAACTGGGAGATCGGTGATGAGATCAAGTGAAATTGTCTGGAAGGGGATTGCCTTTCATTCAACAGTGATTGGCATTAGCGGTGGTTTGGGTTTTACAGTATTGGGTTTCGTCATTTGGCAAGTTGCACACCCCTTGACGTAGTTCTGGACATATTGCCGCATCGTCGGCCACCAGTAGTCCTCTGACACCTTCTGAGTGTCGTAGCAATGCCCGGATGTCCAGCTAAAGCATGATCATGATACTCATGCAAGATCTGTCGCTTAAGATCTCCCTGATCTGCAACTACTGGTCTCCCTTGGTGCATCCAATGGTGATTTACTGAGTCAAGTGGGTATGAGCGATGCAGCTCTGCAAAGTAGTCCGGTGTGCGTGCTTGCCAATCCCAGACTTGCTGCTCGAGATTACTGACTTCTGTTGCCCGCACGAAAAGCTTGTCTGGGAGGACAAGAGTGTTTTCGTTATCATGCTTCCCTTCATCCACCCCTGGTGGCCTGGACAGCGCGTCAGCTTTGTTCAGCTTGCCTGGGCGGTGTACTAGTTTGTAATTGTAGTCAGCAAGGTCGCTGAGGTACCTTGCTACGCGTCGATTGATTCTCTGAGGTTGCCGATAATATCAAAGGTTATTGTGATCGGTGTGGACAATGGCAGTAAAGGGGGAGGAGAGGAACAGATGTCTCCATCGCCGCAGACCTCGAATCACCGCTAAAAGTTCTCTATCATGGACATCGTACCCTCTCTCAGCTTCATTCAACGTTTGAGAGTGGTAGCCCACTGGACAGAGTCTTTGCTTGTCGTTTCGCTGATAGAGGATAGCCCCAGTGGCATACTGGGACGCATCTACCTCCATCTCGAAAGGGCGGTCATAGTCAGGTCGTTGGAGGACAGGGTCGGACTCTACAATCTGGAGGAGTGCATCCAAAGCCTTGGTGCACTCATCCG